>CABHPR010140412.1:28179-48703 GCA_902168415.1 Peromyscus melanophrys | reverse complement strand
CACCCAGCCACCCAGCCACACAGCCACCCAGTCACCCAGCCACCCAGCCAGCAATGGAGTAAGAAGTAAAGAAAGACATAGAATACAGAAAGGTAAAACCCCAGAGGCAAAAGATAGATGGGATAATTTAAATTAAGAAAAGCTGGCTAGAAACAAGCCAAGGTAAGGCTGGGCATTCAAAAGTAAGAATAAGTCTCTGTATTCATTTGAGAGCCAGGTGGCAGGGCCCCCAAAGAGCAAAGTGTTAAAGAAAAAAAAAAAAAAAAAAAAAAAAAAAAACTACAACAGCTCCTTCCTAGATCTCATGTACAATCAACACTCAAAGTTAGAATGGAAGGCCCAGACTCCTCTCAGGGAGCCAGAGGAGCTCTCAAGCGCAGCTTTGGGTTGGCATTTGAAGCACTGTTGTGCAGACCTTCATACAGCGATCTTGCCTGTGGCACAGTTCTCCAGTGATGGAGAATTCATTCCTTGGTAAGTAGGTAAGTTCTGCCCTGATTTCTGGGCGGAGATGATGAGGGAGAACACAGCCGGGCTAGATGTTCATGCCTGAGGACCTATGCCCCGCTGAGTGTGGTAGTTTGAGCAGCTCACTCACTGAACCAGGTTGAACAGGAAAGGTAGGTGGATGTGCAAAACCATTACATCATTTTTCTTTTCTCCCTACAGAATCAAAGTAACAAGGGCCATGGAGTGTCAAAAGGAAAAGAGCGGTGAGTGTTCCCACTCAGTCCATACGTACAGGACCGGCCCTCCTTCCTGCCCTCTTTCCCTCCCCGCTCCTTTCTGTCCCCTCCTCAATCTCTCTGTTTTACCCTCCCCACATTTGTCTTTTTGAGTTAGGGCTCTCCCTTTGTGGCCCAGGCTGACCTTGAATTCCCAATGGAGTCACAGGTGAGCTCCATGACACCTGGCCATCTTTCCACTATTTAGTTCAATGATTGTGATTGTAACCCTAGTAACCATAGTAAATAGTTGTTGGACAGCTATTGCAAGTCAAGCCCTGGGCCACCCCACCACTCCCTGTGCTGTGTCATCAAATCCTTACCCCCACCCCTGATGCAGACCCTCCTAATGTGTTCATTACGCAGATGGAGAAACTGGACACTCAAAAGAGCCGATTGCCTTGCAGGGAATCCTGCACTTGCGGGGCAGGGCTGGTTGGACTTGGGAGCCAGTCCTGTGAACCCGATGCTTGTGTACACTGATCCCTCCCCTCTGGCACTCTGCATTCATAACAGCCTGGGCTCCAAATTCAGCACCTACTAGTCTGCCTTAAGCACAACCTACCTGGACCGAGCAGGAAAGCAATACTCTTTCCTGGAGACTTTTGGGGTATGGAGGGGTTTGCACTGCACACATTGTAGCCGGCGTTTGATCTTCACTGTTCACTGAGGTTCCTATGGCTGGTGTGGTGACTTCGGGCAGCTCTCTCAGGGCTCTTCCAGCCTCTCTCTCCAAACGTTTGGTACCATTTCATCAATGCCAAGTCTCTCTCTCTCTCTCTCTTACATGTGGAGCTCCTTAATCCCATCCCAGGTCTTGACCCTGAACTTGCATCCCTACCCTAATGAAACCAAGATCACTTCAGTCAACAGGACCCACCCATTTGTTTGTACCAGGGCACAAGAAACGTGTTTTGTTTGCCTACAAGTAACACAACAGCATTTCTTTCCTTCATAGGATGAAGTAGCCAGAGTGCTGGGCAGAGGTTTGACGTTAGAGCTTTATGGTTGTGCTGATTCCTCATGGGCACTCAGTAGCTGCTGCAGCTCCAGCCTTCAAGTCACAGTCCAGATCCGAAAAGTTGGGCTTGGTGGTTCACACCTGTTATTTCAGGCCTGCTGAAGCCTAGGCAGGATTGAGAGTTAACATCAGCCCGGGCTACACGAGGGCCCATCTCACAAAAACAAAACAACAATAATAACAAAGACAGGAAGAGGTGGGGGGCGGGGTTCAGGGCACATCCCCCCCAAACTTTCCCAGGAACTCAGCCTTCCTTGTGCTTTTATCTTATTGATCATAAGCATATCACAGGGCCACCCCTGACTGCTCAGGAGCTGGGGTATAAGTAGTCTATTGGTTTCCTTTCTCCTCTGCAAGGGTCCTTGCTTTCGTCACATAAAATTGCAATTTCGAAAAACATAATAAAAACACAAAAATTGTAGTTCTAGTATTGATTAGTGGGGCTCTGAACATGTGGAACTTTGTCCCAGGCTGTCCCATAGCAGAGCCTAGACATGTGGCTTATCGGGTTCCCTGTGTCCCCCAGATAGCACACCCCAGATAATGACCCAGAGCAAGATATTCGGAAGGTGATTCCAGGAAGCACCAGGAAGTGGTGGTGATGGTGGTGGTGTTGGGGGGGAGCAGGTAACCAGGGAGAGGAAACTGGTGTTGCTGAGGCCAGTGGGCTCCATCTGCCCAGAGTGCAGACCCTGGAAGCCGAGCTGCAGAGTGGCTCCAAGTCCACCCACCGGCTGTGTTCTGGTGGGGGAGGAAGGTTGAGTCCTCACAGCTTCAGATCTGCTCTAGGCCTGAGTGACCCCCAGGCGAGGGTGGGCGTGGGGAGAGGGAAGTTAAGGTGCTGAGGGGGAAGGCCCTCTGGTTGGCATGCACAGAGGGGAGAATGCCTAGGGGATATGAGCAGGCTGCCACCGGGCTGTTTCCACAGCGAATGTCAGCAATCAGTCCCTGACAGAGGTCCTTGTACATGCTTCTAAGAACACACCTAGGAGCATACTTGCCCGAAGTACTGAATTTAGAGTTTTTGCAAGTTCAGCCTTAACAGAACTGACCTGCAAGGCCTCTCCAGAGGCCTCCGTCAGTACAATGGCTGCTTCCTCCCAGTGTTTAGGGGCTTGCTGGTTTCATGGGTACAACACAATAGTGGGCGTTTTGTTATGTTTTTCTTTGGTTGATTTTTTGAGACAGGGTTTCTCTGTGTAACCCCGGTTGTCCTGGACTAGCTCTGTAGCCCAGGCTGGCCTTGAACTCAGAGAGATCCGTCTGCCCCGCCTCCCTAGTGCTGGGATTAAAGGCATGCGCCATCACCTTCCAGCTTGCCCGTGGTTTTAAGGGCTGAATCTCTGCTCATTCAGCTTCCCACCAGCACTGTATGGTAATTACTATTCCTTCCCACTTTCGTGTGGACATCTGGTGCTTGCTGCTTGATGATCTCACCAATCGATGGATTTTGAAGCTGTCTTTTTGTTCAGGATTAGGTACTCCTTTGTAATGTTCTACTTGCTCTCTTTTTAGCTAAACCTTCTTATTCTGCTTTTTAAAGTTACTTGAGAACAGTTATTCTCAAGGCCAGCCTCACCTACTTGAGACTCTGTTTCAAGGAAAAAAAAATTTTTTTGAAACAGGGTCTCTCTAAGTACTCCTGGCTGTCCTGGAACTCACTATGTAGAACAGGCTGGCCTCAAACTTACAGAGATTCCCCTGCCTCTGCCTCCCAAGTGCTGGGATCAAAGGCGTGCACCACTATGCATGTCTAAAAATATTTTTTATTCAATCTGTTGTTCTGTTAGAGAATCAGAAGAAAACCCATCCATAAAGATATATTAGCTGGAAAAGAGAAGATCATGTCCCCTGAAAGAGAGCTGGAAGGAAACTCCTAGGGACACTCATGACCTGTGACCCGAGGGGGTAAAATCTGTCAGTTATTAGGTTTGTCTATCTGTCCATTTGCTCCGTTTCCCCCAAAGCTGTAAGTTTAACACCCAGAGTCTAGTGTTAATGATATTAATTTGGTCATTTAGAGGTTGAATCACGGGAATGCTTTTTTTGCTTTAATCGATATCATGTGATTTTGCTTTTGAATCTGATACTGTGGTAAGTTGTATCAATTAGATTTTCTAACAGTGAGCCAGCTTTGCCTACTGGAAATATTCCACTTGGCTATGAAGTGTAATCCTTATTTTTGTATTACTGAATTTCCTTTGTTGGTGTATGTTTATGAACATACATGTGCACACCTGCATGTGTGGTGATGGAAATGTAACCCAGGGTCTCCCACATGCTAAGCAGGTGCTCTGTGGCTCGCGGCACCCCAGTCCCTAGCCTGCAGCTTTGTTTTTTACGTTAACTGTCCACATCCTAGTTCACTGTTAGTTACACGAGTGTCACAGATGGGTCCACTCTTCCTTTGTCTGGAAGGCAGTGGAGAACAGACATCTCAAGGAATTTATTCTCCAGGGAAACCCTGTGGGCCCAGGCCCATCTTTTGGGGGTGTTTTCACACAATGGATTCCGTTTCTCTAGGAATACACAGTGTGCCACACCGGGAGAGCTGTAGGGGTCTGGGCATTTCAAGGACTATGTCTTCTCAGCTGCCACACTTAGGTGTACAGAGGCATTAGTGTGCTCTTATTGTGGTCTTGGTATCTGTAGGGTCTGTAGTGCCCCGCCCCCCCCATTTCAGCCCACCTGGAGGTAACAGTGTCTTCTCTTTGTCCGTCTTGCTGATAGATTTTCCAAGTTTATTGGTCTTTCAAGAACTTTTATTTTATTGATTCAATCAATTGTTTTCAGTGGTATTGATTGGTAATTGTGCCCTTTAACATCAGCTCAGAGCTGGAGGGACAACCTCATGCCTGCATGGGGGAAGTTCAGGCTTCCCCAACCTTTGGCGTCCTATGGTACGGGACAACGTGAACTCGCACTGCCTGAGGCAGATGAAAGCCTCAGTCTTGGATTCCTCCTTCTCTGCACCACCCAGTGACCCAGCCAGTATCGGGCTACACTGATGCAACCTCATGAGAAGTGAGGACTCCCCACTTGACCTTTGCTGGCACCCCTGGAGGTAGACAACAGGTGTTCTCTTGGTGTTTCACTAGAGTGGAGCCGTTACTATACATTCTGCTGTGGAAGGCTGTTCTGTCTTGGGCTTCCCTAGGCTGGAGAAAGCAGGCTACTTTTTTTTTTTTTTTTTTTTGGTTTTTCGAGACAGGGTTTCTCTGTGTAGCTTTGTGCTTTTCCTGGAACTTACTTGTAGCCCAGGCTGGCCTCGAACTCACAAAGATCCGCCTGGCTCTGCCTCCCGAGTGCTGGGATTAAAGGCGTGTGCCACCACCGCCCAGCAAAGCAGGCTACTTTTAAAGGTTGTTCAGGGCTGATGGCCATTAGCATTTCTGGATGCCCACTGGCTGTCTTTTTCATTTCCACATCTGGGACATAGAGAGGCATGAGGGAAGCTGGGGAAGTCACTAGTGCTATCCCTTTGCTCCAAGGCAGCCTCCCTGTGTGCCGTTCAGTCTTCTTACATTTGTTTATACATACTGTTTGCGGTTTTTAGCTGCATTAGTAGGAGGAACAGGGAAAGGTACATCTGCTCCATCTCCCTAGCTGAATGCTTAGGAAGGGGATCTGCAAACACTTACCATGTGATGTAAGAATTAGTCACAGCACATTTGAGGTGGCCAGACTTGCCTGGGACATGGTAGGGACTTGAGAACTGTGTTTTGGTTTTTAAAAATCATTTTATTATTTTTTTTTTCTGATAAGGTCTCGTGCAGCCTAGGCTGGCGTCAAACTATTTAGCCAAAGATGACCTTCAACTGATCCTCCTGTCTCCGCCTCCCAAGGACTAGGATCACAAGTATGAACCATCATGCCTGGCTTACTATTTTTTTTATGTGCATGAGTATTATGTCTGCATGCATGTCTGTGTAATCTGTGCATGCCTGGTACCCACAGAGGCCAGAGAGGGCACTGGGGTCCTCTGGGAATGGAGTTATAGATGGTTATAAGCTGCCATGTGGTGCTGTGAGTTGAACCCAGGTCCTCTGGAAGAGCAGCCAGGATGCTCTTAGTTACTGAGCCATCTTTCCAGCCATTATTATTATTGTTATTTTGAGATAAAGTCTCACTTTATGGTCCAGGCTGTCCTGGAACTCACTCTGAAATCTGGGTGGCCTTGAACTTATGGCATTCCTCCTACCTCAGCCTCCAGGATTACAGGCATGCACTGTATGCTTAGTTTGCTATTTTTCAATAGCTCAAAGATGCTGAGAGTCTTGGTTTGCCTAGTCTAAGTGTTGGCGGGCTGTGGTACCCAGCTCTGAGATGCGGCACTTCTGCCTGTGGTATCTGCAGGTAGATCGTGGCTTTTCTTCCTCCCTTTTGTTCCAATCCTTGGGGACATCCTAGGAAAGTCACAGTACTGAGCATGTTTTTTGCTGTCTTATGTTGCAGAGAGCCAAGAACGTTAATTCGGTTCAAGACCGCACTCATGAACACACTGATGGATGTCCTACGCCACAGGCCTGGATGGGTAGAAGTGAAAGAGTAAGACGTCTTTTACTCCCTCCAATCAGCCCTTCTTCCCTGGTCTCCCAGGTCCTGGGCTCCTTTTGTCTTCCTCTCAGTAGCTCCTTGGTAGCTCCCGGACTTGCCCTAAAGTGGATGTGAGGTTTCTTTAGCACCACAGTGTGTTGCATGCATGGTTGACATCATCGCTATTGCATTTAAGCCTTACAAATATTTAGTGTGATGTGATACCTTTCTAGGTGCTGGCCAATTGCTTAAGACCCTATGGCATGTGCGATGGTTATCACTTATCAACTTGACAGGACCTAGAATCATCTGTAGGGACAAGCCACTAGTTATGTTTGTGAGAGTGTCTGTAGATTAGGTTAGTCAAGGTGGGAAGATCCATTTTAACAGTAGGCAGAACCATTCCATGGGCTGGGGGTGGGGGTGTCCCAGGTTGAATTTAAAAAGGAGAAAGACAGCTGGACAACAGCATTCATCCCTTCCTGCTTCTTGACTTCAGGGGAATTGACCAACATGCTCCTGCCACTCTAATGGGCTGTACCCCCTCCAACTCCTTCCCCTTACATTGCTTCTTGTCCAGTATTTTGGGCACCGCAATGAGAAAGCTAACACAGCATGCGAGTGCCCTGTAGGACTCCAGCCCAGTCAGTGTCTCATTGCTCTCAGCAGAAACAAGGAACGTGATCTCACAGACCTGCTGCCCAGCTCACCAGGGACCAAGCCTGGCCAAGGACTGCTCTTCCCCTGCCACTTATTAGTCTGTGGCCTAGAGTAAGGGACCCAACTGGCAGGCCTTCACTTCTTCTTTTGTGTTAGGCTCTGGGGACAGTGACAGGGACAACAATACGTGGCACGTGGCAGTGGGTGCAGTTACTGAGGGCTGAGTGTGTGTCACAGAAACCCACACGAGACTTTGGCAGGCGAAGTTCCTGACCTGAAAGTTCAGAGACGGCAGAGCACACCCCTCACCACCACCACAATGTGGAGCCCATCTCCTTCAGTCTTTCCATCCTGCTCTCCTCTGAGTGAAGCCTCATCTTCATGACTGAGGCGGAACTTCAATGTTGCCTTCAAATAGCAGTGGCAGGGTGAGGCGAGATCAGTGAATGAGACTGCCCCTCATAGCAGCCATGGTGGAATTTAGCCATGTGCCACACCTCACTGCAAGGAAGTCTGGATAATGTGCGCCACATGTTCCCAGGTAAATGCAAAGATTCCAGCTGGGTATGGTGGCACACGCCTTTAATTTCAGTGCTTGGGAGGCAGAGGCAGGCAGATGTCAGCGTGTTCAAGGCCAGCCTGGTCTCAGAGTAACAGTCAGAGTTACATGGTGAGATCCTGTTTCACCCGTCACCAGGGTAGCTTCTGTTATTGTGGAGAAAGAGGAGCATAGATGTGAGGGATAGGGAGTCAACAGCCAACCATGTCAAGGCACCCAATGAGCAATTCATTGTCTTCTGGTCACTAAGCCTCCTAGGCACCCTGTAGAACTTAACACAAACTGTCTCTTAACCACACCACAGATCTCCCGCTTCAGATCTTCCGGGCAAATGCTATTATGACCCCCATTTCACTAGCGGGAAACCAGGGCGCAGAGTAATGAAAATGCCATTTTGAGAGCGCTCTGCACAGAAAGCCATTCATTGAGTAGGGTGTGTGCCTAATGCCTTGTCTTCAGAATCTCAGCTTGGCTCCACCCAGTCCCAGCAGCCTCTACAGAGCAAGGGAAGGAGTGAGCAAGTGGTCTGAAGCCCAGAGCTTCACTGCGGCAGGAGATGGATTGAATCAGCCCACCGGAAATGGTCAGCTGCCGTGGCATGCAGCATCCGGGTGGCCCTCTCATTATTATTCAGTGCTAATGAAGATGATGGTGGCAGCTGCTCTGGGTTTGCCTTGCTCATCTCCTAATCATCCTGGGAACAGAGTGGCTTTCCCTTCCCTGGAGCCAGAGGCACCGTGTATTGTAGGATGAGTCCAAGAGTTAGGGCACAAGCTAGAGGGGAGTGAGGAGCTGGAGGTGGTTCAGAGAAAAGGAAACTGTCCCTATTTGCTGGTGTCCTTGGGTCCCACCTGTCCCTCCAGCCTCTGTTCTCTGGTCAGGTGGCAGGGGACCTGAAGCTGACACTGTGAGAGTCATCCTCAATGGCTCATCCTAAACTGGATGCCTTAAGAGCTGTCAAATCAGGAAGCGCCCACAGGCCAGGGCCTCTCCACCTCTTCATTCTCTGTGAACCCAAGTCTTGGTGGACTTACATTTATAAACAGTTAGGTCTTGGTTGAGACCATCAGCCTGTCTGTTCAGACTTGGAACAGATGTGGCCTAACATATCCCTTTTCCTGCTTCCTGCTTAGGAATGGGATGTGAAGCCTGAAATGGCAGTAGCCACTTCAGGAGCCAGACAGGCATCCGGGTACTTTAAGGATGACAGAATGGGAAGGATCCCTGACCTTTGTTAGCCATTTACTATCTTCCTCCATGATTAAAGAGTTTGGGGTTGGGGATTTAGCTCAGTGGCAGAGCGCTTGCCTAGCAAGCGCAAGGCCCTGGGTTTGGTCCTCAGCTCTGAAAAAAAAGAAAAAAGAAAAAAAGAAAAAAAAAAGAGTGGCCACACAGAGCGAGCATGATGGAGGTATGTGCATGAAAGAACTTGCAGTCTCAGGATGGATTCCAGTCCACGCTGTTCTACGAGCCTTGGCTCTCGTGGGTCCTAGCTGGCTCTTCGAATTCAGTTCTGACATCTTTGCTTCCTCCGTGGCTTTCCTTCACATCCTTGAACATGCCCTTTCCAGCCCCAGGGCCCCATTCTGCTACAACCCTCTCCCACTGCCCTCTTTACACTTCAGATCTCAGCTGAAGGGTCACTTTCAAAGGGTCCTTCAGCTCCCCAGTCTCGTGACTGCTTCACCCCGAAACACACTTCACAGTTCCTCGCTGTGCAGTTATTTCTGTCTTGATTGTTGGGGATCAAGATGTATCTTGGTCAAGCTCACTGGAGTGTTGGCAACATCTGGCCAGGTGTTTTGTCATTGTCACCCCCCATCTACGCCCACCTCTCACTGGCACCCCTGGAGACAGCCTCCACGGGTACAGATGAGCAAACGGACAGACCCCGGACAGACCCCCGAGGGATGCTGGGAGCGATGAGGTGCTGATCACTTTGCCCATTCATATCCTCCTGTTCCTGGATCCCACTGCTGTCTTCCAGCGAACATAGCCTCAGGAGACAGTTCTAGAACAAACTACCCAGAGCCTGCCCAGAGCTCAGGGCAGCCATGACAGTGACAGCCCACGGTGAAAGATCTACCTGTCACCTTTTGCCGTCCCCTCCTTCATCTCTCCCCTTTTTATTGAAAGGTAATTTCACCTATCAGAAAATAAACCCTTTTTTTTAAAGATACAATTCCAGCCTGGCTCTGTCAGTTCAAGGCCGGCCTGGTCAACATAGTGAGACTGTTTCAAAACAAAAACAACAAAAACTACACCCTGTCTCAAAACAAAAACAAAAACTACACCCTGTCTCAAAACAAAAACAAAAACTACACCCTGTCTTAAAACAAAAACAACATCAAAAACCAGTCCATGCCTTTTTTTTACTTATAGCCCAGGCTGTCCTGAGCCTTACTATGTAGCCGAGGATAGCCTTGAACTCCTGATCCTCCTGCCTCCACCTTCTGAGTGTGGGACTCCAGGCCTGCACCACTAGGCCTAGTTCAGTTCCTGTCAGTTATGCTCATAACATTGTGTAATCCTCACTGTCCCACCCCAGAACATTTTCCTCTTCCCCTAAAGAAACCCCGCCCTCCAGGAGTTCCTCCCAAGTTCCTTTCCCTACAGCCCAACCTCGACTTCAATCTGCTCTGCTCAACACCTCATACAAACGGAGCTGGACAATTACCCTTTGTCCTCTTCCCTCCCTTCCTTTCCCTCCCTTCCTTTCCCTCCCTCCTGCCCCCTCCCTCCTGCCCCCTCCCTCCTGCCCCCTCCCTCCCTTCCTGAGTCAGCATCTCACTAGTAGCCCTGGCTAGCCTGATATTCTCTCTGTAGCCTAAGCTGACCTCAGACTCTTAGTGGTCCTCCTGAGTGCTGGGATTATAGGTGTGAGCCGCCTTGCCTGGTTTGTCTGGTCTCGTTTCAAAGGCGCAGCCATGTTAAGCATGGATTCACTTGCATCAGTACCTTTACCCCATCTCCAGGGCTGGAGGCAGAACCCAGGACCTCAGGCATTCTAGGCTACACATCAGCTATTCATCCCCACTCCGATTTTGGCTGAATAATATTCCATTTCGTACCAGATTCTCCTTATCTATTCATTAGCAGATGGACATTTGGGCTGTTTCCACACTAACATTGTTATTAATAAAGTCTGTGACCATTCATGTACAAATTTTGAGTGGATATGTTTTTATAGTTTTTATAGTTTTTGTAGTAACTTTGTGTTTAAATTCTTGAGGAAGTATCAGAATCCTCTGAAGTGGCTTCTCCATTTCATGTTTCCAGCAGCAGCATACATAACCCCAGTTTTTCCACATCCTTGCCAATGCTCATTATTATCCATCTAAAAAAAGTGCCATCCAGGTACACGTTTACTGGGATGTCATGATGGTTTTTCATATTTTGGTAATTAATGATAACATTTTCCTGTGCATGTGAGTCATGTGTAAATCTCTACAGAAAACATCTATTCAACCCCTTAGCCTGTTTAAAAAGAAACTCAGAACAAAATCTGGAAGTGGAAAAATTTTATTAAAAGTTGTTAATTAGCATCCCAAACAGTAAGTTTCGTGATGATGTTGCCACACATGAACGTCACTCCACTTTGCTCATATCCCCATTACTGCTCTTGTTCCCTCATCCTGCTGGCCCTCCTCCCTAAGCAGGTCCTTTTCTGCTCTCTTGACCCGTGGAGATGGGTAATTCCTGACAGTGCCACTCCATCCCGCAGGCCATTTTTATCCTAGCCCATGTGATTTACTTGGGATTTCCCCAGAGACTCACTTGTCCCTACTTCAACACCAGCCTTTTGTATCACGTGGCAGTGAGTACCAGTTTGTCTCAGTACATATTATTTTCCCACTTAACACTCAATTAAAAGCAGGGATGTGGCTATTAAACTTTTAAAAAGTCATTTGGAGCTTGTTGGAAATACGGGGCTCACATGCTCAAAGACATTTCCACACGGTGGAAGGGATGGAAGAATTCCACAGCACCCAGCACCCCTGAAGGCCAGGTTCCTAGGCATGGTTGGCATCCAGGAGAAAGGCTCATCGAGCAGCTGAGGAACTAAGAGACAGTCAGGTCCTTAGCCTCTGGAAACTCCAACACCCAGCGGAACTTGCTGGCCACTGCTCCCCCGGCTCTATAGAAATCTCAGTGCTCAGCTACTCAGACATTCGGCCAGCAGCTCCCGCATGCAGGTCAGGGTTCACAGTAGCCACAGCGGAGTGGCTTGTCCACGTGCTGCTGGGGCATCAGCCCGGAAGCACCATGTCAAGGTCACCACGTGTCAGCAGTCAAACGCCGTCATTTTTGCTCACACATTGAGAACTCATTGTACCATCTGCCGAAGAAGGTTCTCATGGCTTCTCCCGGGCTCTGTAGCCTGCAGCCGCTGGGATGAAAGAGACAGTGTAGGCCTTTGGGAAATACAATAGACCGTGACATTTTTCCTGACTTGCTCAAGGTCAGGACTGGTTCCGTTCATCACTCCAGGTAGTCACCTACTCACTGCTGTATATTTCGACTTCAGATCCCTCAAGGCGATTTTCAAAACAGCCTACTTGGCCTCAATAGGAAAAAAAAAAAAAAAAAAAAGCAGGGCGGAGAGTATTTAGTCAGGTTTCCATCGTTTGGGCAAAATATCTTCTAAGACAATCAACTTAAAAATGAGAAAAGATGCTGGAAGTAGTGGCACACACCTTTAATCCCAGCACTAGGGAGGTGAAGGCAAGTGGGTCTTTGTGAGTTCAAGGCCAGCCCGGGCTACATAGAGGGCCACCCCCTTTTAAGTAAAGGTTTATTTGATTCTGGAGGTCTTAGCCAAAGATAAGTTGGAAAAGCCTCTTAGACCTATAGCAAGGCTGAACAGCATGGTGGGGCCTCATGGTAGCCAGGAAGCAAAGCCAGAAGCCAAAAGTCAAGAGCCAGAGAGGCACTAAGAGCCTGCCCAATATCCCCTTCAAGGGCATGCCCCTCAATAAACTAACATCCTTCTTCTGGGCCCCATCCCTCAAGGGCTCCTCCACCTCCCGGTGATGCCAAGGCTGATGATACACCCCAGCCTTTGGGGGACAATCAAAATTCAAAGCAAAGTAGCAGGGCATGGTGCAGAGAGGGTGGATTTATTGTTCCACCACCCTATAATGCAGCCTGCAGAGGCAGCAGTGTGTGACTGATGGACAGGATATTCAAGCAGGGCGCACCCTGCACCTTAGGAAATGGTGGGGACTGGAGCAGGTGTGACCAGTCTGTTGAGAAGTAATATAAGGCCCTCTGGGCTCAGGATGGCTGCATCTGCTGGTGCCTCAGGGAAGCCAGCCGCTGTGGCCAGCACTTCCCCTCCACCCACTCATGTTATGTGCCGTGAGACCCAGCAATGCCTCAGTCCTCAGTCCTGACCCTTGTCTTCCTCACTGCAGTGAAGGCGAGTGGGATTTCTACTGGTGTGATGTCAGCTGGCTGCGTGAGAACTTTGACCACACCTACATGGATGAGCACGTGCGGATCAGTCACTTCCGGAACCACTATGAGGTGAGCCTCAGGTTCCAAGCCTGAGAAGTGTGAATGGTTCCAGACCAGCAGGCTGTCTGTTTGGAGTCCTTTTGACTGTTCCTGCTACTCTGAGGGTGGAGGCTGGGATCAAGAGGTGGGCAGGAGGGCCAGTGAGATGGCGTAGTAGGTAAAGGCTTTCGTAGCCAAGCCTGAGGACCTGAGTTCAATCCCCAAGACCCACATAATGGGAGAGACTGACACCCAGAGGTTGCTCTCTGACCTCTGGTTCTAGTGGGTTCTATCAGTTAAATAATCACAATACTGGAAAAGGGCTCAAAACAAAAGCAAAGCGAATTGGCAAGTGTTAGAGCTCTCTAGACAGAGGGGGGCCCAGAGCTGGGTGCCGCTGACTCTAAGGGAGCCTGGGGGGTTTTCTAGGGTTCAAGTATCCCCATCTTGATAACTCTCCCTACACTTCCATTGGTCTTTTGTTTGTTTATTTGTTTGTTTGTTTTTGAGACAGGGTTTCTCTATGTAGCCCCGGCTATCCTGGAACTCACTATGTAGACTAGGCTGGCCTCAAACTCACAGAGATCCATCTGCCTCTGGGATTAAAGGGGTGGGCCACTATGTCGGGCCTTCCATTGGTCTTAAGGTGTCCGAGTGTACCTTCTGTTGCAGGGGTTGGGTTGTTGTTTCCGTCCACAAACACGGAAGGATTTTAATAGGATCCCCAGCCTTGGTGCGTGAGTAAGAAAACAACCATTAACAGGGCCCTTGCCTTGGTGCATGGTTACAGAAATAACTGTTGGTTGACTAGGGTCAGAGTAGTCCCCCAACACTTTTCCCTCTGTGGTATATGGGGGAAAGAAACTCACTGCAGGTGAAGGGACATGTCCTGACCTGGGGGAAATGGAGACTTATTGCTGAGGATAAAAGCTCAGAAAGCGGCCATCATGTCCTCTTTCTCTCATTTTAGCCCCCCCCCCCCATAAATGTAATGAAATATTGTTTCTAAAAAGAGGTGGGCAAGGCTGGGAGCAGGAGGCTCACCACCTGCCCTGTCCCCTGCTGCCCAGCTTACCAGGAAGAACTACATGGTAAAGAACCTGAAGAGGTTCCGGAAGCAGCTGGAGCGCGAGGCGGGAAAGGTGGAGGCAGCCAAGTGTGACTTCTTCCCCAAAACCTTTGAGATGCCATGCGAGTACCATCTGTTTGTGGAGGAGTTCCGCAAGAACCCTGGAATCACCTGGATCATGAAGCCTGTGAGTGCCTCTGCAGGGAGAGTCGGGGGTGGGGTGGGGCCTGGGGTCCCAGGAAGGAATCCCTCCTGTCCCTTTGAGTAGTTTCCATGAAAAAGAAGCAACTCTGTCCCAGAACCATGCCATAGATGTCCTGCCTGAGCTTCCAGGCTGGGGAGCCTGGTGTAGGGCATTCCCTCCACATCCACACCCCGAGATTTCTGCTCCCATAGAGAATCCCGGGACATGCAGAAAAGCACCTCCACAGGCCCCTCAGGCCTCCTGAACCAGACTCTTGAGGCGTCCTGTACCCAGCTCTCCTGCAGAGATGCCAGCTGCAGTATGTTTGGGAACCACTGCCTTACACTCCGTTATTTTTAAAGGAATGTTTTAGATTTATTTTTATTTTATGTGCATGCATGTTTGGCCTGCATGTGTGTCTGTGCACTACTTGTGTGCAATGCCCACAGAGGCCAGAAAAAGGTATCGGATCCTCTGGAACTGGAGTTACAGACCGTTGTGAGCTGCCACGTGGGTGCTAGGAATTGAACCTGGGTCCTCTGGAAGAGCAGCAAGTGCTCTTAACTGTTGAGCCATCTCTCCAGGCCCTGCCTTCCAATTTTGCCACTCAGTATCACCTAAGACCAGGAGCAAGAGCCAGGGTGTTTCCTCATGTGAATTAGATCAGTGTCCAGGCTCACCCCATCTGCCCAGTGACTCTGCCTTTGAACCTGCTCCCGGGTAAGGCATGTGCACACGCAAGTTTGCTTACTTTGTCCTGGCTGTCCTGGAACTCACTATATAGACCAGGCTGGCCTCGAACTCATAGAGATCCACCTGCCTCTGCCTCCTGAGTGCTGGGATTAAAGGCGTGCAGCACTACTCCTGGCCACACAGGTTTGTGAAACTGATCGGAGCTTCCTGGGGCAGGGTGAAGGGAAGGTGCTTCTTGGACTCTTGGAAACAAGAGAAATGGCTCACTGTTGTGCACCTAACTCCAAGCCTTTCATCTAACTGTGTGCTTATGTCTAACACGCACAGTTTCAGGGAAACGGAGTCCTGTGACAGTCCTGGGTCAGTACTGCCCCAGCTTACAGACAAAGCAGTAGGTGGCCCAGGGGGCCTTAGCTCAGGGTCACCCAGCTCTCAGGGGGCAGATACAGAATTACAATCCAGGTATTTATGAGGCAAGGCACGAGGACTGTTAAAGTTTAAGGCCAGACTAAGCTACACAGTGAGTTCCTGGACAGCTTGGGCCATACAGTGAGACCCAATCTCAAAACAGAGCCAAGGAAACAAATCCCAGGCCCAGCTGAGCAGAAGCAGCACCAGTTCTCATCCGCAGTCAGCACGCTTCAGCTGTGGGGGACACACACACACACAGACACACACACACAGACGGCACTACCCACAGCTGCCTCAGCTATGGGACACACACACACACATACACACACACACACACACACACACACACACACACACGGACGGACGGACGGACGGACGGGCGGACAGCACTACCCACAGCTGTCATGGTATTGCCATTAATAAGCAGTGGGCTGGGAAAGGAAGCCACTTACTATGCTGGTTCCCAATTAGCAGAAAGCCCCGCTAGGTGCAGCTGGGGCTGCTTGTAGCTCTCTGCTCATTCTCTTCCCCCTGCTGGCACCAGTTCACCTCACCAGCCTGTTCAGAACTCTGGGGAAGAGCCAGGAGCCTGGGAGGGCCATCGTGGACTAGTGTGTTTTCCTTTGTACTACCTTGCCCAAGTCAATCCCCCTTCAGGCACCTGTACTAAGTGGCTACATCTTCATCAGCCAATCCCAAGCCTCTTAGGTCCCCTACAGAAGGCTATGCCCTGCTACTCTAACCTCATCCTCTTCTTAGGCATCCTCCTAGGCACAGAAAACATAAGGGGGCTTTGGTAATGCCCCACCCCCAGCCCCCACCACAGTACCACTCTGTAGACTCTCGGTGCCCCAGGACCACCCATCTCTCAACTTTACTCTCTTAGGGATAAGAAGAATAAGCCTTCGGCCACAGGGCATAGTAGTGCATGCTTGTAATCCCAGCACTTGGGAGGTAAAGGCAGGAGGATCAGGAATTCAAAGTCATCCTTGGCTACAGAGTAAGGGCTTGAGTTTTAGCCTTAGCATTCATGCGAAAACCAGATGTGGTGACTTGTGCCAACAACACTGAGGTGTTAGAGATGGAAGATCCCTGAGGATCACTGGCCAGTCGGCCTGGCTGAATCTCTGAGCCCCAGATCCCAGTGAAAACTCCTGTCTCAGAAAGTAAAGCGAATGTGCTGGGTGTAATGGCCCGTGCCTTTAATCCCAGCACTTGGGAGGCAGCCGCAGCTGGATTGTTCTGTCTTTGAAGCCAGCAAGGTTTACATAGCTCTAGGACATCCAGAGCTATACAGAGAGACCCTATATCAAAATGAAGAAATAAAGTGAACAGTTTCTGAGGAATGACATCTGAGGTTGACTTCTGGCTTCTACACACATGAGCACATAACAGGCACACAAACCACACACCTGTGTTTCCCAACACTTATAAATGTGCACACACAAATAAAAATTAAAAAAAAAAAGATCAAGCAAACAAATAAATAGGTCTTTGGGTTTGGCCATGGAAAGCCCAGTCTAAGGGCTGAGGACATAGCTCAGAGGTAAAGTGCTTGCCTAGCCTGCCTGAGGCCCTAGATTCAACCCTTAGCCCTGAAAAAAGTCAAACAAAAACAAACAGAATTTAAGTCCAGTCCAGTATAAAAGAAATCACACACATCCAGCTTTTTTCCCACCTGCCCTTGCATCTCAGCTCCTCTGCTGGGATAGAGGGTCTGGGCAGACCCCAGGAGCACAGCATCTCTTCTAGCCACTTTCAGGGTACGAGGCAGTAGGTATGCGGGTCAGGACTGTGCCTGTCCGTCAGTCTGTGTGTCCATGAAGCTGCTCTAAGCCCCAGGTGGTGGTATCTTGGACAACCTTAGCTGTTCCCCACTCTAAGGCATTTTGTTCCTCTGCTGAGTCTGAACAGAGGTGCTGAGGCTGTCATTGAACCCTCCTGAGAGCTGTCCTGCATGGCTGGTAAAGAGCAGAAAAACGATCTCCCAGGGGCTTAAGCAAGAGTGTGGGTCTTCTGAACTGTCTACCCATGCATATGGGGGGACATGCACTAACTGAGTCACAGAATAATGCTTTATTTAAAGCCACTTTTATGAGACAGGATTGACATATGAAATCTGAACAATGTCATGAAACTGGAGAGAAACTATTCCCATGACAGAATAGTGGTTTTCAGCCAGGGGTGGTGGCACATGTCTATAATCCCAACACTCGAGAGGCAGAGGCAGGAGAATTGTTGTATGTTGGAGGCCAGCCTGGTCTATCAGGGAGTTACAGGCCAGCCAGGGCTATGTAGTGAGACTGCCTCACAAACCCAAAACAAAACACAATAAAGAATGGGGGCTTTCAAAGCATAACATTTGAAAATTACAAAAGAAAGCAGCTATGCTGAAAAACAGTTATTAAAACCACATTAGTCTGGGCCCTCCAGGAAACATGTTGAGAAAGACTAAATATGCCAGAGTTGTGCCTCTTGGAGAAGATGAGCAGAGCCAGGCAGGTGGAGCTGAAAGACTGGGAGGGAAGGAGAGAAAGAGGGAGGGATGGAGGGGAGGGATGGAGGGAGAGAGGGGGAAAGTGTGAGAGAGAAGTTCCTACTGCTGCAGAATGTGCAGCTGTTCCCCATCCCCCCACCCCCACCCCGAGTTGCACAGAGTGCCTGGGGGTGGGTGAGAGGGAGAGCTGTTGCACCCAGGGGATTACTCTCCTGCAGTGGAGACCCATGCACTCTCCATGGTGCAGCTCACACACTATTAAGCATCCTCTCTCGCCTAACAGCAGGTTCCATCCCTACAGTAGCTTCAGTCATAAGACACAAGTGCTCTTTTGACATCTATGAAACCATTGTCACGTGGTATAAAGAGACTGTAACTGCTTCTGATGGTAAAGTCACAGGTGTGACCAATACGCCCAAGATGTGTTGTCAGCACGCATCACAGAAAGAAATGTAAAAGTCTGCCTAGATATGAATAAAACTAAAGATGAAAAAAAGTCTTCTCATTGAAGTTCCTAGACCCTGGGCGACATTATTTAACAAGAACAGTCAAGCCAAGGATGGTTTATTGGGTAGCTCAACAGTGCCGTTAATTCCTACCCAGCAGGCAAGCTGCTCCTCCCCGGGTCACAACATGGCTCCTGCAGCTCTACCTTCCCCTCATCACACTTCCACCTGCCACCAGACAACGGAATACCTTGTCCTTGCTTCTCCCTTGAAGAAGACACAGACTTCCCCCAAGCAGACTCCCTGGCATCCTGAAGGCCGATGCCTGAACCAATCACATGGCATTAGCATGGAGCCACCATGAGGACCCAGACCCTCAGCCAAGAGCCCCTAGGAAGAGTTGATCAAATACAGTTTGTTGGGTGGGATGAAGGGGGAGAGGCTTTGTGGGAGACCACTCATTTACAGGCAACACTTCACAAATGGCACCAGTGAATGTTACATGATGGATGTGGTCTCTGGGGGCGGGAATAAGGACTGAGAGTGGCCACGCTGGTATAAAATCAGTTACAAGGTCTGGTGAGCTGGCTGTGTTGGTAGAGTGCTTGCCTAGCATGCACAAGGCCCTGGGTTCAATCCCAGCACCAGACTGCACCTCAAGCTGGCAGCAGAATATAGCAGCAGTATCCACATAGCTCTGGTTTTGCAGCCATAAAAGTACAAGAGTTGAGAGGGAGTTACGGCAGCTTTCATCAAGGTTCCAGAAAGTCATTTAGATCGTCAGTGTATGGCAGGATAGTGTTACCCACAAAGTGCCCCGAGAAGCCACTGTGTGAAGCTGGAGATGCCATGACCATAGCATGTCTGCCAGGGAGAGCCATAAGCATGGAGCGGAACAGGTCTAAGGGAAAGACTGAGCTGCTGGTGGCAGAGCCCGAGGGGTGGAGCTCCCCAAGGCTATTGAGCCCACGTGAGCCCCAGACGCTGCCCTGGAGGCATTTCAGTTTGCTTTGACCTTATATTACCTTGCTATACTCTATCCCTCCCTTCCGAAATGGCAATTCCTTTCTATGACATTGTGTGTTAGAAGTATATAACTTGTGTTTTTATTTTACAGGGGCTCAGAGTAGATTGTTTCGAGTGTCAGAAGAGACATTGGACCTAGAACTTCTTTGTGTTTTGTTTTTTTAGACAGGGCCACTCTGTAGACCAGGCTGGGCTTAAACTCAGAGATCCACGCCTCTGCCTCCGGAGTGCTGGGATTAAAGGTGTGCTTCATTGTGAGTGGCTCTGAACTTAGGGCTTTTTGCTTTGTTTTATTTTTTGAGACAGGGAGGGTCTCACTATGTAGCTCTGGTTGTCCTGGAACTCAGAGATCTGCCTACTTCTGCCTCCTGTGGGCTGGGGTTACAAAACGTGAGCCACCATGCCTAGATTGGATTTAGGAGTTTTGAACAGAAATGAAACTGTTAAGACAGTGGGAAGGCTTTTGAAGTCAGAAGGAATGCAGTTCACACTGGGATGGCCACCGTCCTGTGGGGCCAGGACAGAATACTGTCCTTAAAGTGCTGTGTTTGTGTGTCAAGTTGGCAAAGCTTAGACTTGTGATGATAACACATTGTCAGCTTCATCGAATTAATAAACACCTACAAAATTAATGAGGCATACCATTGGGGTGTCTGGGTGTGTGTTTCCAGAGAGGTTTAATTGACCAGAGAAGATCCACCTTGGATCCCCATGGGCTTGTGTCCCAGACTGAATAAAGCTGGAGAAAGGAAGAGGCATTTGTCTTTCTCTGCTTCCAGCTCTGCCCAGATGTGAGCAAACCACCTGCTGTCAGGCCTTCTGAAGCCTGAAGGGCCTGGAGCCCCTGCTCAGAGAATGGAGGGAAGGAGGCTTTGCACTCACTGGTGCATTCATGCCAGAGAAAAGATGCCTCCCGAGGTCCTGCTCAGTACCTCAGATAACTAAAGGACTGAGCTGGCACCAGAAGCCAAAGTTGGTCTCAAAGGCCACAGAAGCCAGGCCAGATAGCATGTCTAAGCTCTATACAGGTTCTGCTGGGAAACGTCAGCCATCTAAGTGACAGATACAGCTTAAGTCCTGGGAATGGTCTGTAGCTCAGTGGTAGATTGCTTGCTTAGTAAAAGCCAGATCCTGGGTTTGATCCTCAGCAACACACACACACACACACACACACACACACACACACACACACACACAC
>CABHPR010140412.1:0-17318 GCA_902168415.1 Peromyscus melanophrys | reverse complement strand
ACACACACACACACACACACACACACACACACACACACACACACACAAATACAGCACAGCTCAGCCTGAGTGTTGGAATGGGTTACAGGGTACTGATCTACACAATGCTCAGGATTGACTGAGCATGTCGAAGTACTGAGGTATCAGAACGCCCTGACAAGGACATGGCTGAATGAGACAAGTGCCACATGGATGATTTTTTTTTTGTTTGTTTTTGTTTTTGTTTTTCAAGACAGGGTTTCTCTGTGTAGCTTTGCGCCTTTCCTAGAACTCACTTGGTAGCCCAAGCTGGCCTTGAACTCACAGAGATCCTCCTGGCTCTGCCTCCCGAGTGCTGGGATTAAAGGCGTGCACCACTACCGCCCGGCGGATGATTGATTTGTAAACAATCCCATCTCTACTTTTTTCCCCAAGAGAGATAATAAAATTTACATTTATTGTTAGATATATTAAAACATACTGTGCCCCCAGGATTTATTTATGGGAGGGTTTGGAGGGAGGAAAGGGAAGGGGGAAATGTTAAGTTGTAATACAAGTTGTAATAGAAATATGTAATATAAAGACTGTAATATAATTATGACATTTCCCCCTTCCCTTTTCTCCCTCCTGGAACTCATAGCTTCTTTCTTCACAATCCTGGGGGAAGAAGGAGGAGGAGGAGTTTGGAATGGCGGCACTGTCCTTCTCTGAACCTCTAAAGTGTCACCTATGAGATGGAGATTGTTCAGGAGCAAATGAGATGGCACTTGAGGGGTGTTTTGTGGGTCACAGTGTCACACTGGAGTTGTGACAAATGGCAGACTCTCAGGCCTGGGTCTCAGCACCCTGCCTCCTCCCCAACACTAGATCCCTTTTCTGATGTCCCTACAAAGGGGCCACCAGTCCAGCCCCCTCTGTGTGTGGTCTCTGTACTTGTCAGGCATTACCTTGTGAGCTGGAAATTGTAATATCGTTCTCTCAGCTCTGCCCAGCACTCAAGAGGCACTTGATCCAATCATTCAAATCACCCTGGGAAGCCAGTGTGCTTTGCGTACTCCCAGTCAACAGGCTGGTGTCTTAGGTGTCTGTGATGAAGCACCATGACCAAAAGCAAGTTGAGGAGGAATGGGCTTATTTGGCTTACACTTCCACATTGTAGGCCATCATTGAAGGAAGTCAGGACAGAACCTGGAGGCAGGAGCTGATGCAGAAGCCATGGTGGGGTGCTGTTTACTGGCACGCTCTCCACGGCTTACTCGGCCTGCTTTTTTTTTTTCTTTAATAGAACCCAGGACCATCAGCCCAGGGATGACACCACCCACAATGGGCTGGGCCCTCCCCCATCAGTCACTAATTAAGAAAATGCCCTACAGCTAGATCTTATGGAGGCATTTTCTCAATTGAGGCTCCCTCCTTTCAGATAATTCTAGCTTGTGTCAAGTTGACAAAGTGAGTCAGCACAGCTGGTAACCAGGCTCAGAGAGGTTAGCTGGATTGTTCAGGAATTCCCTTCTCCTGAGATGCACCCTGGACTTGCACCCAGGCCCGTCTGATTCCAAAGCCCATGCATATAAACTTTGTGCTATTTTTAGCTTTTCTTGTCAACTTCAAGCCAGGGCCAGGGTCTCAGTTCAGTCCCTGGGGCAGCAGGGAATATGGCTGCCCCTCTCTGTCCACGCTAGCCCTTGACCATCAATCTCTGCCAGATGTTCACCTCACCAATGTCGCCGTGCAGAAGACATCTCCCGACTACCACCCAAAAAAGGTGAGGAAGCTAGGCGTCTGCCCTCCTTCTGGGCCAAGTTGGCAGGGGACAAGCAGAGTGACATGGAGCCCAAGACAGGCCAGAGTTTACCAGAGAGGGCAGGGTCACCCTTCCCATCTGCAGAGATGGGTTCATCTGGCATGAACCTCAATATCTGAATGTCAAACTAATGTACCCCTAAACAAAATGTATTCTATATCTTAGGTATCTCTTATTGATCAACCAACCCATCAACTGGTATATCATACAGATATTCTGACCATTAATCATCAGTCTACCTATATATTTCCCTGTCTGTCTATCTATCTATCTATCTATCTATCTATCTATCTATCTATCTATCATCTATTTATCAGATCCACTTACTATTTGTCACCAATCCATATGATAGCCCAAAAGTCAGTACAACTATAGAATGCTCAGACTTCTCAAAGTTAAGGGCCAGAAAAGGGGGCATGGATGAGTGAGCTCCCAGCCCGCTCTTTCTCGTTTCCCCCTCCCCTGGTTCATCTCACATCATATAATCCTAGGAGCAGAAGCTTGCTGGTTGCCTTTCTGCCCTAAGGGGCTACCAAGTGCAAGCCACCTGTGTAGGCCATGGGCCAGAGACACATCCCGTGCTCTTAACTATGCAGGCCTTCACTCCATAGTGAGGAGCATACCCAAACTTCCTAATCCCAGGGCTCAGATGGAGCCCTCCCACCAGGCTTGAGTGGCCCTGCACATGGGCTCATTTAAGGATTATCAGGTGGACTCCAATGAACTGGGCTTCTCTCCCATTGCGACTGCCTGGGCTTCAGGGTTGCAAATGGATGCTCCAGCGCTTCCGACAGTACCTGGCATCCAAGCATGGTCCTGAGGCCGTAGAGACACTCTTCAGTGACATGGACAACATCTTCATCAAGAGCCTGCAGAGCGTGCAGAAGGTGATCATCAGTGATAAGCACTGCTTTGAGCTGTATGGCTATGACATCCTCATTGATCAGGACCTCAAGCCGTAAGTGGGCAGTGGTTCAGAGAGCTGGAGGAGGGGTCATGATGGGCTACACATTCCAGTGCAGACACCATGATTTGAATCCCAGCTCTGCTACTTCCTAGATGTGCCAACTCGGACATGCTTCCTTTTACTGTGCCTCAGTTTGCCAGTCTGTAAATTGGGGCTGAGATCTAATCAGTGCAGGCCTGGTTCTAAAGGGACCTCTACCAACTATTTGCTGAATTGATGTTGCGGGACCTTTCGAGAAGAGTCTGTTTCTATTCACAGACAGAGAGGCCATGATAAAGAAAAAGAGAAAACAATTCTACTTAAGTCCAGCTGGGGAAACCAATGAGTTGAAGTGGGGTTACTTTACTCTCAAGAGCCTGGCTAAGCAGTTTCTAGAGAATGGGAAGAGAGAGCCCTCAACTCATGGGAGGCCATGTGAGCCCATGTCACCTTTCACAAGGACTGTGAATGGGCAAGTCTTGTGAGGGTCTCATGGAGGAAATCACAGCCTCTTTGACTTGGTGACAACAACAGCTTCACCCTGCCCAGGGACAGTCTTCCTCCCATCGCTCTGGCCCTGACATTCTTTCTGACTACTCTTCTACCTGAGCCTCAGAGGGAGTGAGAGAGATCTGATTATTTTCTCTCTTTTAGGGTTGAGCACCAGGCTGCAATGCCACCATAACCATTGCTATTTTCTTGCACCCAGGAGTCTCTGCAGTAACTGCAGCCGCTTGTAGAAAGAGGCTTCCCAGGCCAGGGCTGAAGCAGAAACAATCGGGATGTATAAGCATCTAGATTTAGACGGCATTTCATGGGTATCATGTCCATTTAGCAAAACAACAGCGGGAGCTTCCCCACTAGGGCCTATTCCGTCCCAGCTACAGAGTTTTGTCTTGATTGACAGTATCACATATGGTTCCCTCCTGCAGAACAGGCTTTAGATCCAGTTGGAAAATAGCTACCCAGTGGGCACGTCTTACCTGGTATGCTGACGGTACTAGCATTTTGTACTTACAGCTGAGCAAAACTGTTAACTCCCCTCCACCAGCCTGCACAGTGCCTTCAGCCCCACAAGTGCTAACCAGCCGGGAGGGAGCACCCAGTCTTAGTCTGGCTTCTCCTTGTCCTGCAACCAGAGTGCAGTGTCTTCAGCAATAGGGTCTTCCCATCTAGTCCTGGCACGCAATAATGGCAGTGTAATAGCCTGGCCACCAACTCAGGGGGTAACCCACTCCAGCACTAGCCTTCTTATTCAGTGACCTTACAGCTTCCAGGAGTATCTTTCTGCCCACACAGGGTAACTTTATTCCAACCCTTTAACCATTGTTTTAACATTTAACATAGACATGGGCTGTTGTGAGATTTGTCTCCACCACCTTGTTGGGTATCATCTTCACTCAACCATTGAACTTAGAACTATGCCAAGCCCTTGTATTTTGCGTGGATTCATTTTCCATTCATTTCCCATCCTCACTTGGGTGTGTTTGCCCATCTTTTGGATGCTTTTCTAAGCTGTAAGATGCTGAGAGGTTTGTTGCATTACATCCATGAACCTTTTGGCAGAAGGTGGGCAGGATCTCCGACAAATCCCCACAGTTATCCTCTGCCCTCCCCAGGTGGCTCCTAGAAGTCAATGCATCTCCTTCGCTGACGGCCAGCAGCCAGGAGGACTACGAACTCAAGACCTGCTTGCTGGAAGACACCCTGCATGTGGTGGACATGGAGGCCAGGTGGGGTCTTGTCATTTATGTCCTATCCATGGCCAATGGGCTCCTGTCGAGGGAGAGGCAACTCAGAACCTTGAGATACTTGCTTCATAGATGGAGAAACTGAGATGTCCATAGGCCCAAGAACTCAGTGTAGCTGGATTTACTCAGGGCTTCCCGACCGTGAGACCCTGGGCTGGTCACTTCACCTCACTGAGCTAGTCTTCTCACGTGTAAAGTAGGGAGCATTGTAACTCTCCTCGGGTTGTTAGATTAACTCACTGAGACAATTCATTGTTAATACCTGGCTTACAGCATCCACCAAGAGGCTACTTAACACTCTTAACACCATGTCCGGTGGAAAGGGTACAGGGCCAGCTTCAAGGATGGGTGAATCCCTGGGTTGGGGAGGGAATCATATTTTAAACCAGAAACCACAAATTAGGAGCACATTATTAACAGTGAATAGGGCCTCGGAAGAAATGAGGGTGGCCCTGTTGGAGAGGCCACATGGAGAGCTCAGGTGGGGTGGGTGGCTCTGTCTTAAAGCCTCACCAACTGCATGTTCTTTCACTCTCTGCACCCCTAGACTCACAGGAAAGGAGAAGAGAGTCGGGGGCTTCGACCTCATGTGGAATGATGGCCCTGTCAGCAGAGAGGAGGGGCCTTCCGACCCTTCAGGGATGGGAAACTTTGTGACCAACACACACTTAGGTATGCCGAGTCAGACAAAAAGTGAGTGGGGCAGAAATATCATAGGAAGAGCGGGTGGACTGGGGGAGGGAGAGGGGGCAGCTTGGCACAGCAGTGAGATCACGTAAATCCAATCTGCAGCATACCAGCTGTGTGACTCAGGCAAGCGGCTGTTCTTCATCCATAACATGCAGATGAGTAGTGTCTTTCAGGGTGTGTGTCCATCCTGCAACCTGGGGAACCCATGAACCAAATGCAGCTAAGGGTAGCAATGACTGTGGCCCAACACAAAATCGTATAACCAAAATATTTATGAAATTTTTCTTTGAGTGTGTGTGTGTATAACTTTTTACAGTTTTCAAGTGTGAACTTTATAGATGACAATGTCTGGTCACAAAATCAAAAGACTGGACACTCCTCATAGGACCCTGCCCAGTATGGTGAGAGACTACTGAGCCATCAGGAGGGAGATTTCAGGACTCAGGTGGAGAACAAATTATCATTAGAAAAGTTAACAATTGCAGGACTCTGCGATAAAGTTTGTATATAAAATGTGAAAAATTTCCCAATTATAGAAATTCACACTCATTGTAGAATATTTGAAAACTAAAGAAGGGAATTTTAAAACACATCCAGACATAACCATCATTAACAATCTGGTGTTTCCTTCCAGTTTTAAAAAATGCATATATTCATATTTTTATAAATCTGGCACCAGATTGGCATTCAGAGTCCCGCTTTCCACGTGGCATCCCTCCATTCAGGAATACAAAGGCCCTCCCATGGGAAGCATGTGTTAGCCAGGGCTGGGCTAAATGTTTACGTGCATTACCACATTCCATGTGGTAGCTTCTGTGATCACCCCACGGGTGAGGAAATGGTCTCCAACAGTTGCACAGACTGTAGAAGGCTGTTGTCATGGTGATGGGCCAGCCTGAACCCTAACCCCCGAATCCTGACCTCTAGATTCTCCTAGTCTCAGGTAAGCTACAAAGCAGTTATGACGTGGCTGTAGAGCATTTCAACCCGAGTGTGTGCCAGCGTTTACCAAGCCGATTTCTTATCACTTGGCATTTGGCACAATTTCATCTCTTTACTTTTCGAAATAACATCGTGGTGAACATTCTCTCCTGTGAAACCCATTGAAACTATTTCCTTTGAGATCCCTGGAAGCAGAGTCACTGGGTCAAAGGGATAGACTTACTGGACCAACTGAAAAGGAGTCCAAGTCTTCTCCCCTTATGAATTCATTATTATTGTATGTGAATTCCATTGATTTCTGAAGGGGCTCCAGTTTTTAATTTGTCTTTCTTCTTTTGTAAGATGTCTTGGCTTTTTATGATTTTCCTTTTTTATTTTTAATAAGAGACTACTTTTATGAAGGAACATGAACTAAGTTCTTACAGGAAATTTATTTTTTCTGTGTGGGTTTAGGAGTGTGGTTAAGATGGGTTCTCATGTAGCCCAGGCTGTCAACTCACCATGCAGCCAAGGTAATCTTGAACTTATGATCTTCCTGTCTCTACTCCTGAGTGCTGGGACCACAGGTGTGTGCCAACATGCCAGTTTTTCCTGCTACCAGGACTTGAAGCCAGGACCTCACGTGTGTCAGGCAAACATTCCACCAACTGAGACACACGTAGGCCACGCTGGCCTGGAATTCACCATTAGCTAAGGCAGGGCTTGAAGTCTTTTCTAATCCTCCTGCCTCAGCCTACAAAGTGCTGGGGTTGTAGGCATGTGCCACCATGCCTGGCCCCTTTACCTGTTTTTTTTTTTTCCCCTCTTTATTTCTTTAATTTTTTGGAGACAAAGTTTCACTATGCAGCCCTGGCTGGCCTGGAATTCATTATGTAGCCCAGGTCGGCCTCAAACTCACAGAAATCCTCCTGTCTCTGCCTCCAGAGTGCTGGGATTAAAGGTGTGTGCTGCTATACCAGGCCTGTACCTGTTTTTCTCTGGACTGCCTATAATTTTCTACATTTGTAATGACATGACATTAATGGCTGAAGATCCGGCCCATCCCACCCTGCTCCATCAAACGTACAGTAAACATTTTCCCGAGTTTCTCATTTGCTTGTTTTAAGGTTCTTTTTTAAAATTTTATTTTTTGTGACAGGGTCTCATTATGTAGCTCTGGATGGCCTGGAACTTACTAAGCTCAGGTTGGCTTTGTGCTCAGAGATCCGCCTGCCTTTGACTCCTGAGCGCTGTTCCTGTTTCTTTTCTTTTTTTTTTTTTTTGTTTTGTTTTGTTTTGTTTTGTTTTTCAAGACAAGGTTTCTCTGTGTAACTTTGCACCTTTCCTGGAGCTCACTTGGTAGCCCAGGCTGGCCTTGAACTCACAGAGATCCGCCTGCCTCTGCCTCCCGAGTGCTGGGATTAAAGGCGTGTGCCACCAACGCCCGGCTCCTGTTTCTTTTATGATGAGAACTTTTATATCTTTTAAAGAGTTTAGTATGATTTAGGACTGGGCTTGGCTGCACACAATAAAATCCAACTAATAGTTAAGTAGAAAGGGGCTGACCTAGTCAGGTCTAGTGCCATATCCTGTAAACCCAGCCACTAGGGAGCCTGAGGCAGGAGGGTCACAAGTTCATGGCCTGCCCACACTACAGAGTGGGTTCAAGGCCAGTCTAATTAACTTAGTAAATCCCCGTGTCCAAGTGGGGTTATAGCAAAATGGTAGAGTGCTTGCCTAATATTCACAAGACCCTGGAGGTGGGGGTGGGTGGGAGAGGTGTCTCAGGCCACCAAAGTGTTAGGTATGGCATAGGGGACTGACACAATAGTTTTGAGATGCCTGGGTGACTCTTTGCTCCCCTCCTTGCCATGCTCAGCAGGTTGGCTGAATGCTCAGGTTGTCTTCGTTGCCAGTGGTTACTCCAACAGCAGACACTGGACTTGGAAAAATGCAGATACTTATGGAAATGAAGATATGGTTGATTTGCAATCACTCAAACAGGCAGAGCAGAAAGAGAACCATATCTGTAGAAGTCTCTAGAATTACTTTCAAATTTCTAGTTGAGTGTTGGTGGTAAATGGGAGTTGTTTGGGGAGCAGGCAGGGGAGAATGCTGAGGGTTGAGGGCAAGTTAGAAATGTGTTCAGGGATCTTAGGTGAAAGGGCTAGCAGAAAAAAAAAAATCAGGGATGAGTCTAGAGCTCCAAGAAAGGGTTTGCACTGAACCTGAAGATTTGGCATGATGAGTGAGCCACAACGTTAAAGCAGGTTCCCTGGAATCACTTTGGAAGATGTCAAGGATGCACAGGGTGGGGTGCTGAAGCCTTGACAGCTGGGACAGCCTTGGAGACAAGGTTGGAATTGGAGTTACTAAGTAGGAAGCAGGCATCTCCAGGTCAATTCTTATGCCTATGGTATGTGAGGTCATTCAAGCAGCATTTATGAGTATCATGAATGTGCCTGGCTAAGATTAAAGACTGGTGTTGCTTTCAGAACCAGCTCTGAGACCAAGCAGGGAACAGGTTGCCTGGGAACTGTGCAGGGAGAGGCAGCCTTTTGGCATGGACTGCCTGGGACACACTTCTAGGATGTGCTGAGTAAGGGATGGAAGTTAGCATCAGGCACTGCTGATGTGTTTTCACTGAGCAGACAAGGGCAGTGTAGTCTGGAGAGCAGTTGAATGTGACTCTGGCACCACATAACCTGGGATCAACTCTCAGTTCTTGGGGTAAATGACAACCTCTCTGAGTTTCCTGGCTACACATCATTCCTGTGAGGGCTCAACAAGCCACCTGGGGCCAGTGCCTGAAGCAACAGATGAACCTCCAGTCAGCTTAAGCCTTTGCTGACCACTGACCTCACTCTACAAGGTGCCCCCTCCTGTACCAGCTAGGAGGTAGGTATACAGGCTATCCCAACCAACACCTCGTGTTCTTTCTAGGCTGCGTCAACGATCGGAAGGAGCAGCTGAGGCAGTTGTTCCGATCCCTTCAATCACAGAAGAAAACTCCTGGCTGATCCCAGCCAGGAATGAGGCCCTGGCAGGTGCCGCCCTGGCCTCTCACAGGATTCCAGCACAGTGCACCAGTCTTCACCTCCCTCCAGTCTGGCAGACATTTTACTGGATAGGCAGATAGGCAGCCTCTGCTTGTTACTTGGACCAGACACCCTAGACTCCTCACTCCAGCCACCCCCACCCCACCCCTGGCATCTTTGAACCAGGGACAGCCAATCCTTGGGACTGGGTGGGCTCATCCTTGACAGATTGGTAACTCGGCCCAAAGAGGCCAAGCAGCAAGTTCTACCATCCAGAGAGCACATCTAATAAAGCACAGGCTTTGAGTCACTCAGCACTGGCCTGATTCGGGATGCCACTGGCATTTCGCTGTCTCTTTGGTGAAGGGTCCACTGGGCTAGGAAACTTGTCTTTAAGCTATGCTTGCAAAGTAAATGATTTTGGATTTTGGAAGCCAGGAGAGTGCCAAGCCCTAAATGTACCCTGTTCTTTGCAATGCCTTGATTCACATGGACCCATGGACCAGGCCATGTGAAAACCACAGAACTGGAGTCTCCTGTGTCTCAGATGAAAACGAGACCTGGGAAAACCCACCTCTCACTTGAGACTGAGTTTTAAAATCAGAAAGTGAGGCTACAATCGACAGGCAAGATCGCATGGGGAGTCAGGGGCATTACCATTCTGCTCAGAGGCCTCCTCCTGGTCTAGGAGGTGGCTGTAAGCCTGAGCTGGAGGCAACGCCTCCATGGAGAAGGGGTTTCCAGTGGGGGCCAGGCAGCTCTACCTACCTCTGGGCAGTGTTTTTGCCTACAAATACAATCCTGAATGCCTAAAGTAAGCCCGAAGAAAAGTATGGGAAAGAAATACCAGCAAAGCAAGACGTGGACCAACTGGCCATGAGAGGCTGGGAGCTGAGCCACCCTGGACTTTGTTTCCAGAGCTCAGGGGTTTCCCACACCCACAACCCCCGGGCATGGACTCTAGGTTCTCACTTCCAGGACACAGAACTGATGGGCTCTTTGGCCTAGCATCCACCCTGGCAGGCAGGCAGAAGCAATATTCCAGGGGAGAAGCTGTGTGCCAGGCAGATTTCCCAGGTGCCTGCCATCAGAGTGAATTCTGCCGAGTTTGTACTTTATTCATTGGTTGGAATTTCATGAAACGGTGGGGAGACAGTAATATCCTCCCTTTGGCCCTGCAGTTTGTCCTGAGGGGACCACACAGCATCTACAGTCAGTAGATCACACACTGTTCAGCCCTTGCTTTGCCTGGCCCACTTCACGGTTCAAGAACCTCCCTCAGCCTGGGCTAAGCCAGAGCCTCCCTCTCTGAAGCTGTGGTCTTCTAACTAGACCCCAGTGAAGACATGCACCTTGGTCTGGGTCTATCACAGGCATGTCTATAAAACCCAAAAACCAAAACTGCAGGCATGGGTCAAATCTGCCGTACATTAGGTGTTTTTCTTGATCAACACATTTTTAAATATTCCCTGAAGGCATCAGCAATATTTAAAGTATTTGGCTTAATTCTTAGTTCCTTTGATTGTTTTTTGAGACAGGGTCTATTTAAGTCCTTGTCACCTTCTAATAGCTCTGGCTGTCCTGGAACTCAGAGAACCATCTGCCTCCTGAGTGCTGGGATTAATATACCACCACATCTGACCAGTTAATTTTTAAAGACTGGTATTTGAGTGTTTTGCTTTTATGTACATATATATGTGCACATGTACCTGTGGAAGTTAGAAGAAGGTATCAAATCCCCTAGAATTGGAGTTATGGATGGTTATAAGCCACCACGTGGAGCTAGGAACTGAACTTGGTCTTCTGAAAGAAAGGCAAGTGCTCTTAACCCCAGAGCCACCTCTCCACCCCCATCTTTCATCTTGGAAGAAACTTAGGATCTGATGTAACTATGGACCAAAATGCAGCGAGAGGAACAGACAGTGGCCTCTATCTGTCTATTCTCGATGTCATGCATTTTAAGGCAACAGCCACCTCGTTTCTTAAGCAGCACTAAAGGGCTGGGCCCTGGTGAGGAACTGAGGGAGGCGACAACTCAGAGCTGTGGTTTGTTCATGTTTATTGAGCCTTAGGGAACAGAGGCCAGTTCTGCTCTCACAGCACATTCCCACTATGCAGTCAGGCCAGCTAGCCAAGCCCTGCGGTCAGAGGTCGTGAGGATGCTCCATGTTGAGTCACATTAGGAAGGACACTGTCTGCCTGCCCTGGGCCAGCAGTCTGTAAGGCCGCCTATCTCCAGAGCAACCACAGAGGGTGATTGACAGCACCTGCTATGGAAAGCCAGCAGGAAAACGGACAGGAGAGGGCACTGGGGAAATATGCCTACCCTGCAGCTGGTGTGGGGCACTAAGGGTCTGTCTGCTTCACAATGAAGTGAATGTCTGTCTCCTCCTTATTCCAACTGTCACACATATTGCCTGAAAATGCCTCACCATGCAGAAAACTGGAATGAAGCTCCCAGTCCGCCCTCTCCCTCCATCCCTGGCCAGGCCCATCTGAACAGCAGGCTACTGTTGAGAAGTGCCGGCTGCAGCCATTCTCACACCCCCACACACCTACAGATGGCTGCCAGGGTCTGTCAATAGGTCTTGTGTCCACCGGGCTCTGGTAGCCAGGCCAAGCACACAGAACAGGCTAAGGGTTCTCTCTTGTCACAAAGCAGCCAAGCACTACAGAAAAAGGTTTTGTACAGAAGCCATTCTTGATGCCTGTCCCCTTAAAGAGACAATCCTGTCCTTGCAGGTCGCAAGGCCAGAGGGGCCTAGAATAGGTCTCCATCCTGCTGTTCGAGTCTCATCCTTTCAAAATGACTTTGAGGGCTTTAAGCTCATCCTGGTTGAGGGGGTTCAGGTTAAAACCCTTCAGCTCCGGTTTTCCTGCAAGGAGAAGATAGTCATGATCAAACTGGGCCCCCTGCTGCCCAACCTACTGCTGACTCTGGAGCCAAGCCCAGGAAAGCAGCTAACACTGCACTACCACTGCCAACTCGGCCTGAGAGGTGCAGGGCTGGGCCTCAGATTCTGCAGGGCACAGGCTGACACAAGTCAGCACTGCTCCTGGCCAAGAGCCGGCCAAGCCATGACTGCTGCACACAGACCTGCAGGTTCTGATCAGACCTGTGAGCTGACGTGCGCAAGTTTACCCGAATTTAAGCTCTGCCCTCCGACTGAAGCCTTCTGAGTTTCTCCTGTCCTCGCTACCCTGGTACCCACACCATGCAAGATCACCCCAGCAGCTCTTGGTGCCTGGAAAAGGAGCTGAGACAAGTATAAGCTCCATAAACCTCTGCGTCCTACCTCTGAGCAGCTACAGACAACCACTGCTCATTTCCCACTGCCCTCCCGAGTGGCTTTCCACACCTGCTCTCTAACATTCTTTCAATGGTTTCCTTCCCTCCCATCTCCAGCCCTGCCAGGCAATACCTTGGGCTTCAAAGAGGCGGTTAACTTTCACTTTAAGTTGATTCCGGAGTCTTTCTATTTCTTTATCCAGGTGTTCCTGATCTGAAAAAATTGCAGCAGGCAGACAGGACAAGGTTATATTACAGAGAGGGACCCCAGTCTCCACCTAACACCTTTGAGAGCCAAGGCCTATAGCACACAGGAAGGAAAGGTAACCTCAAAGACCAGCTGAGAAAGGGCTAAATACCAGAGGGACACTACCTGCTCAAGCCCCTGAGCTGGCCCAGAACGTGGCCTGCCACGCATACTTACTCAAAGCATGCTGGGTATTGATTGGTGGATAGCCAAGAAACTTTACAAGTCCAAGTTCCATCAAGGTCCTGTGAAAATATGACCTAAGTAGCCAATGGGAGAGCCTACTGCTCCAGCATAACCTGGATATGGTCAGCCATGGTGGATAGGAAGGACCAGCCTACCATCACCATAATGTGCACCTGAGAAATGGTTCACAGGAACCTATCAAAGTTGGATCAATCAAGTGCTGGGAGGGACATTCTACTCAATGAGTTCACTGCCTAGTCTCACTTCCCGATGAGGAAAAGCCCTGATGAGCCATGCTTCACAGCCTTGGTAATGGTTTTATCTCTCACTATAAATAGGAAAGTGTCCTATGAACTTGTTCAGCCTATATTGATTTGGGGGAAGCCTGATGACTTCCTAGAACCCCCAGAGATCAGACAACATTTGTGGGTCATCAGGACCCCTGAGTTTTCAGCCGCATAGTCTTTGGCCCATTACCCATGCACAGTAACCCTTAATTTTTTAAAAATAACTTTAAAAATGTATTACTATTATTAATGTGTGGTTGTTTGCCTGCATGTATGTCTGTGCACCATGGCATGCCTAGAAAGTGTTGGATGCCCTGGAACTGAAGTCACACCAGTTGTGAGCTACTATGTAGATGACTGGAACTGAACCCGGGTCCTCTGGAAGAGCAGCCAGTACTCTTAACGTGAGCCATCTTTCCAGCCCAACCCTTCATTTTAACTACACTGTTTTAATAGAATAGCTGAAATTTCCAGGCTTGGTCTAGTTCCCGAAAGTATAAAGACATCCTGTCTTCAGGACCTGAGGCAACCTTGCTGATCCTTTGGATCCACATGTTTTTCAAGGACATGAAAGAGAAAACAAGTGGACCCTGTCTTTTTCCCAGGCAAGGACCCAGCAGCAGCCTTGTCTTTACAGAGCTTCTCCAAAGAGATTCCAGCAGTTCATGGTTTTGGAGACCTGAGCAGTATGCCAGGCTGGGCAGACCACAGAGGCTTGCTCCTCCTACACTACATTTTCTAGCAGTACTGGGGAAGAAACACAGAGCCTTACACAGGCTAGGAAAATGCTCTACCACTGGGCTAGGTCCCTGTCACACATCCACTTTTGGCACATTCTCAACGGCAGGGGACATGAAAAACAGAAGCTCACTCAGGAGCTGGGGAGATGGCTCAGTCAGTAAGTATTTGCTCTATAAATGCGAGGTCTGAGTTTGAGTCTGCAGCACCCATGTTAAAAAACCAGGCATGAGCCGGGCGGTGGTGGCGCACACCTTTAATCCTAGCACTTGGGAGGCAGAGACAGGTGGATCTCTGTGAGTTCAAGGCCAGCCTGGTCTACAAAGCGAGGTCTAGGACAGCCAGGATTGTTACACAAAGAAACCCTGTTTCATCCCTCCCTTCCCCAAAAGAGCCTGGCATGGCTGAACATGCCTGTAACCCCAGCACTAGAGGACAGAGACAAGCAGATCCAGAGAACTTGCTGGCCAACCAGCCTAGCCAAAGAGGTTGGGAGACCCCACTTCAAGGCAGTAAGGTGGAAAATGATAAAGGAAGACATCCTGTTCTGACCTTTGCATGCACATACCCAGTGCAACACATACATGCACAGGCTCATGCAAAGCTCACTTATCCAGGCCCCTTTACAGCTATGATGGCCTTGACCAGTAAGGTTTTGGCACAGTGACCTTATTTTCAAACAGAAAACAAAGACCGCATATGAAAAAAGCCCTTTGCCTTTCCCCAGCCTGCTATACAGATATAAAGCCTGCAATACTGCAGTGATACTCAACGACCAAGGGACTACACTATGAAGCCACTATTGAGCATCTGGGAAACTGCTTTTGTTGTTGACTTTAATTTGTGTGATGTATGTGCGCGGCTGGAGCACAGAGGTCAACTTGAGTTGGTTCCCCCTTCTACTATGTGGGTCTTGAGGACTGAACTCAGGTCATCATCAGGCACATTTACCTGCTGAGCCATCTCAACAGCACTCTAGGAAAAAAAATTGTTGGTTTTCTTTCCTTCCTTTGGACAACTTTTTAATGAGGAAAACAGAATGGTATTTCAAGCTCAATTTGTCAAGTTTTTGTAACCTAACTGACTTCTCACTAGTAAACAAGAATAATGCTAGACATACTGTTTATCTCAACTTCCCAACTGTGCTGTATAGAGGCCCCACTTACAGGTGAGGAATTGACCCACTGTGGCAGAGCAGGAACCAAAACCACATCAACTCTCCAGCACAGTTGCCTCTCCAACTGCCAAAGCGTGACACCTGGTCCTGGACTATGACTGATGGGGACCATCCCCAGGACACCTTACCTTTCTGGATCATTTCCTTTGTCTTAGGGTGAGGCATTTTGATGAACATGTTCCCAAAGCAAACCATCACATCTTCTGAAATAGCAAACAGACATTTATTTTTTCAACATGTTTTATATCTTCTTTTTGAAGCACTGACTATCTGCCAGGCATTGTTTGGATGCTAAGAACACAGCCCAACAAGACAGTTCCTGCCCTTGTGGAGCTCATGTCAGAGCAAAAGGCGGGGAATAAACAAGCTGTTTTTCCACATACTGCTAAGAACTACTATAAAAAAATAAAGCTGTTTAATAAGAGTGATGGGAAGCATGAGAGGAGAAGTATGAGGCCTCTTTGGAGATGTGACATCCAGGCAGAGAACTGAGGAAAGGGAGGACATCTCCCTTAGATACCTGGGCAGACAGAGGCAGGCGGAGGAACGGCAACAGCCGGAATCGGCAGTCCTTTGATGCCAGGACAACCAAGAGACCCGTGAGTCAACGAGTGGGAGAGTGGGGGCTACCATAGTGGAGCTCATGTGGGGCTGGGTCATGGAGTCCTGCAGGACAACTCTGGGTTCTACTCTGTGAGATAAGCAGCCGGTGGGATGCACGTCAGTGCCCTTCATTACGGCCTGAATGCTGCCCATCTTTCCAGAAGTGCTTCATGGTGTCCCCTGCTTGCGCACACTGCCACAGCCACCTGGCCTCATCTAAAGAGCCCCACCTCCTCCCTCCTAGGCAGTCTCAACACCCACTCACGGCCAACTCCAGCGTTAGCTTTCTCACAATGTTCAGTTACGTTTACGCTGCTTTTCCTCATGTGGAACATAAGGGCAGAACTGTTATTGCTTTTATGGGCTGTGAGCACTCTCGGTGTCTGCCATCAATGAGTGATAAGCTAATGGCCCGTCACTGAAGTGAGCAGCTACAATCCTGAGTCACAGCATATGTCTGACCTGCAACGTTTGCCCGCTCTTCTCCGCAAGCTGTTTTAGTTTCCTGTGAGGCTGAGTCACAGTCCCAGCCTCCTGCCTGGTCTCTACCAGGGACAATAAAGGCCTTCAGAAGAGAACTGAACCAGTTTCCAGGGCTTCAGTGAGGATGTCACAACTTACCAGAGATGCTCAGGTCCTTCTGTAGGGCCCTCAGGCCCTCTCGGTTCTGATTCCTCTTAGTGTCCAGGTCCACAATCTGAAAACAGAAGCAGAGAGAACTCAGCTGTCTCCTGCCCCAACCTGAAAGCATCATTCCTGGCTAACTCCCAATGTCTTGCCTAACGTGGACAGACTCAAGTGTGACTGTGGTCTTCACCCACTCAGCTTCCAGAGCTCCTCTGCTTGTACAGGAGCCCCCTTCCTCCAGAGCAGGTGCTAGGAAAATGTTTACTAATTAAGAATCATTTGTATCATCCATTCCAACTTGAGCGTGTACCAGGGCCATCAGGGAGGTGAGAGTCTCCTCTAGACAGGGATTATTGACAGGCTATCGTAGGTAATTCTGACAGTCTCACCAGACTGGAACCACCCCGGACTGGAACAGTATGGTAAGTCACCACCATGACAGCTACTCAGGAGGTGACCCTGGGGCTGGAGTACACAGGAATCCTGCTGCTTGTGAACCATCAAACCCTATCACTATAGACCACAAGGAGTAATTATGACAGCTTTTGGAGACGATTTTCACAGTATATTTCTCACCCCATCACTACCATCTGGTCCAAATCCAGATCATCTGGATAACTAAATAAGTGGTTCTCAACCTGTGGGTCTTGATCCTTTCACAGGGTCACCTAAGACCATCGGAAAACACAAATATTTACAATTCATAACAGCAGCAAAATTACAGCTTTGAAGTAGCAATGAAAATAATTTTATGGTTGCGGGTCACCACAACATGAGGAACTGTATTAAAGTATCGCAGCATTAGGAAGGTTGAGAACCAGTGATCTAAATGTTTTTTTGCACGCAAGGAAGCAGCCAGAGAAAACTCTTTTGTTGTTTTTTTTTTTTTTTGTTTTTCGAGACAGGGTTTCTCTGTGTAGCTTTGCGCCTTTCCTGGAGCTCACTTGGTAGCCCAGGCTGGCCTTGAACTCACAGAGATCCGCCTGCCTCTGCCTCCCGAGTGCTGGGATTAAAGGCGTGCGCCACCAACGCCCT
>CABHPR010140411.1:0-22512 GCA_902168415.1 Peromyscus melanophrys | reverse complement strand
CCCCCCCCCTCCCCCCCCCCCCCCCCCCCCCCCCCCCCACCCCCCCATCCCCACAAAGGCTTCAATGGACTGGAACCTCTAAAACTCTGAGTCAAAATAAACAAATATTTTCTCCTTAGATGTTTGTCATCTCAGGTAATTTATTATAATAAATGGGAAGGGGAATCATGCACAAAGCCTTTTGGTCTCAATTCTCAGGAAATGCCTCCTTGCAGAGACGGCCATTCATGGCTCTGGTTTTTTTCATGGCTCGCTTGTTTGGAGGCAGGGGGTGGTGAGAATTATTTTGGCAGACTGACTGTTCTCATTGAGACATAGCTTTTCCAGAACAGAGTCTTTTCAGAACATTTACTGGCAGCAGGACATAGATGATATCACAGAAGTGTGATTCCAGCACTGCTGAGCTGTTTAATTCCCCAGTTAAATACCGTTCCTATGTCAGCAGCTCTGAGTCAGGAGGCCGGAGCCACATCACAGCCACAGAGACTGTTGGCCACCCAGGTTGCTGCTTCTTCCTAATATTAACTTCAAATAACTTATTCTTTTACTTAATTCATATGATTTATTTGAGATTAGACATTTTAATCACAACTTAAAATTTTGAAATGATTTTCTTACTCCAGTACCACATAAAGTCAAAGATGGAAAAACACATGAGGTCATGTTCATGTATTTGCTATACTGTTATTTTAAAAGGAATATGGGGGCTAGAGAGATGGTTCAGCAGTTTAGGGCACTTCCAGAGGACCCAAATTTAATTCCCAGCACTCACATTGAGTGGCTCACAACAGCCTATAACTCCCAACTCCAGGAGATCTGACACCCTCTTCTCATTTCTGTGGGCTCCTGCACCAACATGCATATACCCTCACATTGACACAGACACACAGACACACAGACACACAGACACACAGACACACACACACACACACACTTTAAAAAACAATACCCACAGTATTACCTGCATATCAATCTGACAGGCATTTTCCCCAAAACAAAAATTAAAGCATGTATATTGGTCTTATTTCCACCCTAAAACACACTCTGTGCCAGGAATACATGTCATGGAAAGATGCTTCCTCTGAATTCCATCTGGTTTTAATCCCAACATTTATTTTAAGCTACCAATATATTTGTGTGTGTGTGTGTGTGTGTGTGTGTGTGTGTGTGTGTGTGTCTCTGTGTGTGTGTGTGTGTGTGTGTGTGTGTGTAATATTCCTTTACACTGTGTCATTGTGATTGGTTTAATAAAGAGGCTGACTGGCCTACAGCTAGGCAGGATAAGGTTAGATGTGAGGACCAAATTAAGGATGCTGGGAAGAAAAAGGGCAGAGTCAAAGAGCAGCCATTGGATTCAGAGGAAGCAGGACATGCAGGAGAGGTAACAAGCCATAAGCCACATGGCAATGTGTAAATTAATGGAAATGGGTTAATTTAAATTATAAGAGCTAGTTAGTAACAAGCTTAAGCTAGAGGCCGAGCCTTTATAATGAATAATAAGTCTCTGTGTGGTTATTTGGGAACTGACTGGTGGGACAGAAAAGTCTGCCTACATTTTTTGTTTTGTTTTTCGAGACATATTTTCTCTGTGTCTAGTTCTGGGTGTCCTGGAACTCCCTCTGTAGAGTAGGCTGGCCTCAAACTCACAGAGGTCTGTCTGCCTCTGCCTCCCAAATGCTGGGATTAAAAGTGTGCACCATCACCACCTGGCTTTTATGTATGTCCTTTTAAAAATCGTGAAATTCTAGGTGTGGTAACTCTTACCTGTAATACCAACACTCAGGAAGCTGAGGCAGGAGGATTGCCTCACATTTGAGGTCAGCTGGATATTAGAGTTAGACTTGCAAAAAAAAAAAATTAATGGGCCAGTGAGATGGCTCAGTGGATGGGGTGTCTGACACCAGGCCTGGGTTCGATCCTGGGATCCACATGCTGAAAGGAGAGAGTGGACTTTTACAAGTTGTCCTCTGGCCTTCATATATGTGTTGTGGTGTGTGTGCGCGTGCACACACACACACACACACACACACACACATACACACACACACACACACACACACACACTAAAGTCAATAAAATATGAAAAAAATAAAAACTTTAAAAATGTATGCTGTAATGTGCTAATATGTGTGCGTTGGGCTTTTGTTTGTTTTTGTCAACTTGACGCAAGCTAAAGCGTCTGGGAAAGGGGAACCTCCACTGAGAAAATGCTTCCATCGGATTGGCCTATAGGCAAGCCTGTGACTGATGATTGATGTGGGAGGGCCCAGCCCACTGATGCAGTGCCATCCCTGGGCAGATGGCCCTGGAGTCTGTAAGGAAGCAGTTTAAGCGAGCAGGAAAGAACAAGCCAGTAAATAGTATTCCTCCACCATCTCCCCTCCAGGGTTCTGCTTGAGTTCCTGATTTACCTTTACGATGGACTACAACGGTAAGCGGAAGCAAACCCTTGTCTCCCCAGGTTGCCTTTGGTCATGGTGTTTCACCACAGAAATAGAACATAACCTAAGACAGAAATCGGTACCAGAGGGTAGATTATTCCTGGGACAGACCTAACCATGTTGTCCTAACCGTAGGAGGATTATAAGGATTTTGGAATCGGGGCTGGAAAAACTGTTGAGTGTTCAGAGCTGTTGTGGAAACTCTGAAATAATGCTGAGAGCAGTGTAGACAATGTGTGCCTGGTTTCTGAAGTTTCAGAGGGAAGTTTGAGAGTCCCTTAAAGACACTACCATTGGTGTAGCTTTGCGCCTTTCCTGGGACTCGCTTTGTAGACCAGGCTGGCCTCGAACTCACAGAGATCTGCCTGCCTCTGCCTCCCAAGTGCTGGGATTAAAGGCGTGTGCTACCACCACCACCACCACCACCACCACCACCACCACCACCACCACCACCACCACCCCCCCACCCCCCTGCTGGTGTGATAATTTCAATTAAGAATCTAGTGCCAGTCGGCTTGGGCTGAAGAATCAACAATGATTTACTAGAGACCAACATAACAGAAGTGAAACCTTTGCTTGGCTGGGACAGTCAATGATGGCTTTCTGGGGCTGAAAATTTAGCTGTGATTAAGGGACCAGCATCACTGAGGGAAAATCTGAGAGGTGGCTAAGGCTGCATCTCACACTAGCAGCTGTACTTGGTTATCTATATGAGGCCCTCACATGGTATTGGTTTAGAAGACATGAAGGGGTCATAGAGAGCAGCTGAGGCTGGTTATCGTGTGGTAGAGGCGGTGAAAGGAAAAGTATGGGCTCAGGACTCCCAAGGCCAAGTTCTCAGCACAAAGGAGATTTATTGCCCCGGAGGGACAGAGGGCAGGGAATAAGAGATAGAGGATGAGGGAGAAGGGAAAGAGAACAAGAGAAAGGGAAGAAGCATTTGTCCTGGAGGGACAAAGGATTGCCTCTGGACTCCTTTAGAGGGGAGACAGGTGTGGCCCAGAGGAAAACGGCAGTTTATAAAGGGAAAGGGGAAAATCGGTGTTAGGATGATTGTTTGATTTTAATTGGGCATGTTAATTAGGTGAGCCAAAGGGGGCTTTTGATTGCTGGACTTCAATACTTAGATAGCTGGACCTTGGTAGTCAGGCCCTAGAGGAGACCTTGGTAGCTAGCTTTAGAAGGCAGAGGGAATGGGGGACAAGGGCAAGGCCTGCCGGAGCCACATGCTCAAGGGAGCTAGTGTCCCTTCAGCTTGGGTCAGGAAGCCATTGGTAGAGATGCAGCATATGGACAGCCCACCATATTTAAAGTATCAGGACTGTGGGATGCCCACCCAGGACAGCAGCACCTGGGAAGTGGAGCTGACCTGAGCTTATTAGACAAGCTATATATGCTGCAGAGGGCAGAGACTGACTGATACATGGAGCTGCCCAGGCCCTTTGGAGCCCAGAGGATGGATAGTAGGATCCGGATGTCAAACACTGAACTTTTTACACTGTTGAATTTTGCTTTGATTTGTGACTGTGCCTGGTTTCTTTACTCCTGAAGTAAGAAAATATGTAACTTATTTTTTTATTTTATAGGAGCCCACAGTTGAGAGACTGGATTTTTAAAAATCCAATGGTTTTTTGTTTGTTTTTGAGACAGAGTCTCTTTGTATAGTCCTAGCTGTCCTAGAGCTCTCTATGTAGAGCAGGCTGGCCTCAAACTCACAGAGATCCTCCTGCTCTGCCTCCTGAAATAGCTTTTACTATTTGGATAATCTGAGTCATACAAGAAACTGATAGTCTGTAAAGGTGCAGTATGAACAGTTCAGTTGTTGGGTAAAGAAGCCTAAAGGAACCTTTCTGCTTACCAGAAAAGCACATCTCCTAAATCAGGTTCCTGTTTGCCAGGAAACACGCTTACTCCTCCAGGAACTTCCCTTGACCTTCCCCCAAAGGTTAGCCACCTCAGGCAAGGGTACCTCTTTCCTGGTCAACCCCAACAGCCTGTATCAGCTCAGATCCCTACCTGCTGACTGTCATACAAAATCTGCATGCTTTTCTGCCATTTTGTTCTTCTCTCTGCCCCTTCACCCCCAGAGATGGCCTTGACTGTTTGATCCTTAAGAAATCTTTCTACCCACAGAGTTTGGTAGTTTCTCTGCCCTACTGCTTATAGGTGAGGAGCGCACAGAGGCCAGGGGCTGCAAGGCTGCCCGTGTGGGATCAACTAAAGCCAAACAGAGCTGAGCTTTTCCGAGGCCGCAGGCAACAGGGAAACGGTATATGGGAAATACTGGAACTACGGGCTAGAAAGTGATTGTCCGCCAGTCCAACTTGCTTCTGGCCATCTAGATCTGGAATTTGTTCCAGGTTATCTACCAAGTCTGGATAATCAATGAATCTGCAATGCTAAAGGAGATAATAGTTAAATTACAGACTGTAAATAGTCTATGACCCACGTGTCCCATTCAGTTATGAGAATCCTCAAAATATTTTTTTAAGATTTATTTATTTATTATGTACACAGCATGTATGACTGCAGGCCAGAAGAGGGCACCAGATCTTATCACAGATGGTTGTGAGCCACCATGTGGTTGCTGGGAATTGAACTCAGGACCTCTGGAAGAGCAGTCAGTGCTCTTAACCTCTGAACCATCTCTGCAGCCCCCTCAAAATATTTTTGATGTAGGACTTTCCACAAACTTACATTTCTGTCTTTATTTTTTTAAACCTTTAATTTTATTTTATGTGTCCCAGTGTTTGGCCTGTATGTCTGTCAGTGTATGATGTGCATGCAGTACCCATGGAGGACAGAAGGGGGCATAAACTCACCTGGAACTGGAGTTACATACAGTTGTGAACCATTTTTCCAGCCGGTTTCTGTCTTAGAGGCAGAAGCTATATGAATTTGACCACACAGATGGGTACAACTTAGGAGTGTAAGATAAAGCTAGGCAAGATGGTATATGCCTGTAGCTCTAGCACCCTGGAAGCTTGAAAACTCCAAGTTCCAGCATGGATAAAATACAAGGCTGGCTTTCATTTCTTTATTAGTTGAATAAATATATTTACATTTGCCAAAGTGAATGAACTGTGTATTCTACCCAGACAAAAATATGATCCAGGTACAGTAAGGAGTGAGTTTCCTAGGGGGTAACAACACTCATGTTGCCCAGTGTTGGTTGTGTGACTTCTGGGGAGAGATGAACAAATACGTCTGTTCATCCCAGAAAGAACAGTGACCACAGACTGGACAAGCAATTCTATCCAAACCTGTCATAATGAACCAGTGACCGTATTGGGGTCATTTACAGAAGTGTGGTTGAGAAGTTTCTTTTAGCAGCATAGATGACTCAAAGAGAGCTGTATCCCCAAAAAGTTCCCAGCATCGATGAAGGGAGACTCACAAGAGCTATATCCCTGGAACTCCCTACAGAACTTGCAGGCAGCATGGCTGGTTAGAGTCTCCTCTCACAATCGTATAAGCTTGGGGAGGAGCCTTGTGATCTTGTAAGCTTCAGGAGCTTCCTGAGATTTGTGAGTTTTGTTTGTTTTCTGAACCTTAAGAGACCTGGCTCCAAGAGTGGATGTTTCAATTCAAAAATGAGAAGTTAAACAACAGGCAGATATGGGACATTATGTTGAGGGCAGGAAGAAGATTTTATGCTGGAAACTCGTACCTGAGATAAACTTCAGTGGATGATAAAATGTCCCTTTTCACTTAATCCTCTGCCTATAGTATGAATAAGACTTCCACACTAGGGGCTGGAGAGATGGCTCAGAGGTTAAGAGCACTGACTGCTCTTCCAGAGGTCCTGAGTTCAATTCCCAGCGACCACATGGTGGCTCACAACCATCTGTGATAGGATCTGGTGCCCTCTTCTGGCCTGCAGGGATACATGCTGTATACATAATAAATAAATCTTAAAAAAAAAAAAAAAAAAGACTTCCACATTAAAAACACCCATAATTCAATGTGAGAAATCAAATAGGATAATGGATGAATCACACAAACACATGCAGGTTTACTTTTGGGTCTAATTTCATTATTGCTACAGGATACTCAATGGATATTGAGTTATTATTAGTAAGTTCTATGAGTTGCCTGGAAAGCATCCATCATAGCTACGGTGCAGCACTAATGGGCAGGGGTCGGAGCTGTACGGAAGACTCCATCATAGCTAGGGTGCAGCACTAATGGGCAGGGGTCGGAGCTGTACGGAAGACTCCATTATGCCATCTTCCAGCGTCACTAGAGAAAAATGACCTCACCATAATTCTCTGGGAAGTTCTGGACCCTAGAAAGACTTTATAAATAACAATGCCAGCATGTCCGCTCATCACAGATTGTGGCTAATATGTATTTTTCATGTTGTTTTAAAATAATTGAAATATATTCAGATAGACAAATATCTGTCATTTATTCTTGTTGGAGTTCTGTTTTATAATCATGAAGGTCAATAATCTAATTTGAATTTACTTGCTTTTCTTGCCATCATCTAAATCATTATTAAATAAAACCAAGTGATATGCGTCTCCTCATCTCCAAATGGAAGAGTACATTCAATTTATTTTAAAACACTTTGCACAGCAGCATCACTTTCGGAAAATACTCAATAATTGCCTGATAGATAGTCCTCTTGCAGTCCAGTGGTATTCTGGTTATATTCTGGAGCGTCTTAATGCAAGAAAAACCCCTGGGGATTGAATAAGCAACGTCTTCCATGCTGCCAAGATGGAGAGAAGTCCAGATCCTCTTCTCTCCCCACAAACCTGGCCCTTAAATTAGCTACGTTTCACCACCCTAACTCTCAGCCTGCAAATGTCCCGTCTCATTCCCATTCCTGCTGTGCTCACCAAAGGCATTCCCTATGTGCAGCAAAGACCCACGGAGAAGCGTGAGGGTCAGACATCCAGCTATAGGGAGCCACAAGTTTCAGTACTGTCTGCCTGACACCACGGTGCTCTGACCTGTGCTCAGCACTGTCCTTCTTTCCCTGTGTCCTAACCCAGGGGAGAGATTCAGTGTGCAGAGGCCAGGCTGTTGTCTATCAGTAGGCTAATAGGACTTTGTAGTGCAAAGCCAGCCATGATCACACTCCTAACCTGCCTCCTTAGCTCTCTCTCCATTTAGTATCTGCTGAGTGAGGTGGCCACTTTTAGGTCAGCATTTTAAGTGGATCTTAAATTCAATGTGTTCTTTTGATTTATTTAATTTTTTTTTGAGAAAATTGCATGCTCAAGGTGTTCCTGTCGGCCATTCTAACCTTTCCTCTATAACTTTGTGCTGAGCATGACCAAAAATTGTGTCCAACATTTTCCCTTTTTTTTTTTTTTTTTCAAATCTTGAGACAGGGTCTCACTATATGTCCCAGGCTATCCAGGACTTGGCTATGTAGCCCAAGCCTCTCAAGTTCTAGGATTTTTACCAGATTTAGCTGTCACAGCCTGTCCCCCACAAGCCAGTTTAAAAGACCCAAATTAATAGTGAAAAGTAGAAAATGGTTTATTCAGCATGGCCACATTGGGAAGGATGAGAGAGAGAGAGAGAGAGAGAGAGAGAGAGAGAGAGAGAGAGAGAGAGAGAGTGAGCTATCTAGCCACTCCTCCAGGGCTCTAACATGGATGGACAGACAGAGGGACAACAAGTATCAGGCTCTAAGGAGAAGTCAGGCCCTAGCACCAGAGACAGACAGACAGCATGGTGAGGTCTCTGAAGAGACTCACAGCACACATAGCTGAGGAGGGGGCCTCTTCTTATTCCTTTTGAGGACAGGGGGAGTTTCACAGCAGGAACCTGCAGCTGGGCTCTCTAATTCCCAGACCGAAGGCTGGGAGTGGGTGGGGATCAGGTGTGTGGCACCAATGGCAACAATACCTTGCTATCAATACCACTTCACCCAGGTGGTAGTGCACATCTTTTGTTTTGTTTTTCTGAGATTGGATTTTCTCTGTGTATCCCTGGCTGTCCTGGAACTCCCTCTGTAGACCAGGCTGGCCTTGAACTCACAGAAATTGTCCTGCCTCTCCCTCCTGAGTGCCGAGGCTAAAGGCGTGTGAGATCCCGCCTCAAAAATAAAAATAAACAAACAAAATCCTTTGATATAGACTCTACTTCCCCATTAGAAATTCTGTCTTCAATGCCCCAGTAGGGTGTCTGTCAGTATATGAGAGCTGCTGCAAAGCCAAGGCTAGACTCTTACCGCTTACAAAAAGAATGGGATCCTGGGCTGGAAAGATGGCTCAGCGGTTAAGAGCACTAGCTGTTCTTCCAGAGGTCCTGAGTTCAATTCCCAGCAACCACATGGTGGCTCACAATCATCTGTAGTGAGATCTGGCGCCCTCTTCTGGCATGCAGGCAGATCTTAAAAAACAAACAAACAAAAAAGAATGTGGAAAAAAAAATGGGATCTTAAATGTAATCTGACCCTGGCTGGAAACTTTCTGAACTTCCCTGAAGTCTTAGCTGGAGGCTTTTTTTGGAAAAGAATAAGGTCATTCCCTCATTCTCTCATCTAAAAGAGTTAATCCAAATGGGTTTCTCAATCACCTGGACAGGAAAATGCCCCTCCTCAGAAGCTGTCCATGTAAGGCTTTAGAAATGGTATAAATCTTCCTTAAAATCTAATTAGCACAATGGTCCCTGTGGTCATTATCTACTCCTGGGGGACTAGGTGCTAGACAGATCCCTGATAGACAGATAAAAAGAAGGACCAGGAATAGATAATGATGACAGCAAGCTTCTCACTTCTTCCTCCTACTCCTGACCGGAGACGCAGACCTAAAGTCCAGGCAGTCCCCTCCCTGCCTGTAGACCAGTCAGCTGGACAAATTCAGGGACTCAAGGGCAAATTGGGACAGGTTTCCCCTAAGCTGTGGGTCTGTCAGTCTCTGTCTTTATTCAAACTAACCAACCAGAAATTAGGGGGAGAAGACCCTCAAAGACCTTTAAAGCACTCAGCTCTCAAGGAGGCCAGACTTACAGCTCCTGATGCTCTGCAGAAGGTCATTCTGTGTGTGTGTGTGTGTGTGTGTGTGTGTGTGTGTGTTTGTGTGTGTGTGTTTCTTCGTCCCCTTTCTTTTTTTTTTTTCTCGAGACAGGGTTTCTCTGTCCTGGATCTCACTCTGTAGACTAGGCTGGCCTCGAACTCACAGCGATCCGCCTGGCTCTGCCTCCCGTGTGCTGGGATTAAAGGCGTGCGCCACCACTGCCTGGCCGTCCCCTTTCTTTACTAGGCTGATTCTGTCTACTGAGTGTGAGATCCCCCTGCTGCTGCTTGCTGCACTTGAGATTTGCCTGCCTTTGAATTCTTTCACTGGCAGAGAAAACCAAGCTGATCGGGACCCTAAACCCTACTTGTCTGTACACTATGATCTGTGTTCCCATCTGAATTCCTCCACAGAAATCACAGGACTGAGAGAGAAGAGGCCAGAGCAAGACCCTGGGGACAAGGAGATAGAGCCCAGAACAAGAGTCCTACTTCAGAGGTTTTCTGTCCCAAATAATAATTTTCTCTGCTGACGCAGTAAGCCAGATCAAGACGAATTGAAAAAGTATAGCAACAGATTTACTGAGAGTAGAGCCACTTCTGGGTAGGTTCACTGGTCTCAGAGATCAAGGCCAGAGATGTCGCACCCCAAGCCAGGGCAGGAAAGTTTTATAGATGACGAACTATTAAATTGTATCTCTTAATATATATTTTATGTTCATGTGCCCATGATTGACGTGTGGAGATTAGAGAACAACATGTGGGAGTCAGTTCTCTCCTTCTATCATGTGGGTTCCAGGGATTGAACTCAGGTCGTCAGGCTTGGCAGCAAGCACCCTTACCTACTGAGCCCTCTCACCAGCTCTGAAAACCAACTGTGCCAGCAGTATATGACAATGAATAAAGAGTGAGACCTGGGACTGAAGAGATGGCTCAGCGGTTAAGAGCACTGACTGCTCTTCCAGAGGACCCGGGTTCAATTCCCAGCACTCACATGGCGGCTAACAACTGTCTGTAACTACAAGATCTGGCACCCTCACACAGACATGCATATAGGCAGGACACCAATGCACATAAAATAAAAGAAAAGAGTGAGACCTAAGCCATGTTGATCCATTAGTAATAATGTAGTAGTTGGCCATTCAAAGTACAGCTCATGGATCATTGCCTATATCACCATACAAGAAAATAGCACTCACCATAGGATGTTCTAATTTTCTCCTCCTCTCTTCTTTCTTCTGGCTTTGGTTTTCCTGACAGAAGTTCTCTCTGTGTAGCCAAGCTCAATTTAATCTTGAGATTCTCCTAGTTCAGTCTCTTTAGTCCTGGGATTATAGGGATTACAGGTTTGTGCCCTGTGGCTTTTGTTTTTGTTTTATTTTTTTCCTCTGCAAACTAGAGATGACACTGATAATCCCATGCATCCTTTCCTTATAAGGTTTTTATAAAGAACATTTATCTAAAACAAATACATGAAAGTATTCACTGTTCACTCCAGTGAAAGTATTGTGGTAATTTGGCTGTGGATGGTCTTTCTTCTTTAGTTACTATTGTTAAGAGTTAGCATAAAAATACTGGGTTTTATTACATCATTTTCATACACATATATCACTTTGTTCTTTTGGTTTTTTTTTTTTTTTCTAGACAGGGTTTCTCTGTGTATTCCTGGCAGTCCTGGATCTCACTCTGTACACCAGGCTGGCCTCGAACTCACAGAGATCCACCTGCCTTGGCCTCCCAAGTGCTGAGATTAAAGGCATGTGCCACCGCTGCCCGACTGTCACTTTGTTCTTATTCATGACCTTTTCCCACAATTCTTGCCTGACTCCCCTGCCCAGACTTGGCCTCCTTTCCTCCCCTTCCCCACCTGTAGCCTCAGTCTTCCCTTCTACTTCACGTCGTATGGATTTGAAGATCTTTTCTTCCTTCTCACAGCTCCCTTTATACTTCTATCACAGGTTCTCTCTCTCTCTCTCTCTCTCTCTCTCTCTCTCTCTCTCTCTCTCTCACACACACACACACACACACACACACACACACACACACACACACACTTTTCTATGGGGATGGGGGAGGACCTCACCATGTTGCCCTGCCTGGCCTGTAACTCACAGAGATCCACCTGCTTTTGCTTCCTGAATGCTGGGATTAAAGGCATGAGCCATGATGCCCGGCAAATTTAAACCACATCCCATATATGACAGAAAGCATGCAGAATCTGTCTTCTTGAGTCTGGCTTATTTATCTAGAATAATAGTCTTCAATTTGCACTCAAATTTTCCTATAAATGTAATGATTTCATTTTCTTTTATGGCTGAATAAACTTCCACGACGTGTATGTCCTACATTCTCTTTAATCACCTAATTGGGTGGTGTGTACCTAGGTAGATTCCATTCTTAGCTGTTGTAAATGGTCCAGCAACATGATGTGCAAGTAACTCTGAGGTATGCTGACTCAGGAGCCCTCTTGTATATGCCCAGAAGTGCTAAAGCTGGGTCATACGGTAGCTGTATTTTTATCTTTCGAGAAACTTCCTGATGACTATACCAACTTACTCTCCCACCAGCAGTGTATGCAGGTTTCGTTTTCTCTGCTTTGGCCAGGGTCTTTTGATGTAGCCTTGGCTGTCCTGGAACTCGCTCTGTAGACCAGGCTGGCCTCAAACTCACAGTAATCTGCCTGCCTCTGTCTCCTGAGAGCTGGCATTGAAGGTGTGCGCCCCCACAACTGGCTTGTACTGGTTTTCTTGATGACAGCCATTCTGACTGGGGTAAGGTGGAATCTCAGAGCAGTTTTAATTTGTAGTTTCCTGATGGTTATGGATATTGAACACTTTTTTAATAATTATTGACCATTTATGTTTCTTCTTTTGAGATCTAGTCAAGTCATTAGCCCATTTATTGACTGGATGATTTAGATTTTTTTGTGTGTGTTTAGTTTTTATAGTTCTTTATATATTGCAGCTATTAATCCTGTGCTTGGTGTGTCCATCACTCTTTTCATTGCCAAAATACCTGACCAAAACAACTTAAGGATAAAAGGGCCGGATGGTGGTTGCACATGCCTTTAATCCCAGCACTCGGGAGGCAGAGCCAGGCAGATCTCTGTGAGTTCGAGGCCAGCCTGGGCTACAGAGTGAGTTCCAGGAAAGGTGCCAAAGCTACGCAGAGAAACCCTGTCTTGAAAAAAAAAATCTTCCAGGAAGTATTCCTTCAGGGCCAGCATATAGAAGCTGTGTTTTAGAGGAACCAAAGTTGAATCTCAAGCTGGCAGCCAAATTTGGCAAATAATGGGTAAGAGTCTCCTCCATGGTACTAATTTTGATGGCATGAAAGTTACAGGATTGAAGGGGTCATACAGGAAAACTTGAGGCTTGGCACCAGGAGAGGCCATTGGTTGAGGGGACAGCCTTAGCGGCCATGGAGACCCCAAAATATTAGAGATGCCTGGACTATAGGACACCTGCCAAGGACAGCAGCAGGTATGGAGTGAAAGTGGCTTTAGCCTTAAGACAAGCTGTGAATACTGTGAGTGCCAAAACCAAGGAAGTGGAACATGTTCAAGTCCATAACAGCAAGATCCCACTCTCTGGTACTAATTTCTATATTAGTTGATTTCTGTTGCTATGATAAACATCATGACCAAAGGCAATTTAAGAAATAAAGACTTAGGCAGGCAGATCTCTGAGTTGGAGGACAGCCTGGTCTGCAAAGCGAGTTCCATGGACAGCCAGGGCTACACAGAAGAAACCCTGTGGGGGGGGGGCAGAAAGAATTTGTTTGGCTTGTGGTTCTGGAGGGAGAATCCATAGTGGTAGGGGAGACATGGCAGTAGACAGGCATGGTGTCAGGGAGCTGAGAGATCACATCTATTTATGCACAAGAAACCATCACCCTGCACCTTGGACTCCTGCAGGAAACAGACCTCTGGGCATCTCTGTGAGGGTGTTTCCAGAGGGGGTTAAGTGGGGCGGAGAGAACAACACTGAATGTGGATGGCACCATCCCAGCAGCTGAGATCCAAGCTGAACACCATCATTTCTCTCTTACCAGCTCCAGGCTGTGAGTGCAATGTGACCAGCTGCTCCATGCACCTGCTGCTGTGCTTTCCCCACCATTATGGCCTGTGTTCCTCCGAACTGTGAGCTAAAATAAGTCCATCCTCCTTAAATTGCTCATGGTCAGGCATTTGGTTACAGCAATGAGAAAGATAACTAAGACAGCACTAACATGCGACAAACCTATGGTGAGTTTTCATTTAAAATAGCAACAGCTGGATGTGGTGACGCATGCCTTTAATCCCAGTACTTGGGAGGCAGAACCAGGTGATCTCTGAGTTCGAGGCCAACCTGGTCTACATAGCGAGTTCCAGGACAGCTAGATCTATAGCGATGTAGAGAGACCCTGTCTCAAAAAACAAACAAAAAGCCTCTGCAAACTAGAGACGTAGCTCAATTGTAGAATTCTTGCTTAGTATGCAAATGACCTGGTTTCAGCACTGTATCAGAAAGAGAAGGAAAAGAGGAGGAGGAGGAAGAGGAGGAAGAGGAGGAGGAGGAGGAGGAAGAGGAGGAGGAGGAGGAAATGATAAAATAGAATATAGGCCGAGCAGTGGTAGCACACGCCTTTAATCCCAGCACTCGGGAGGCAGAGCCAGGCGGATCTCTGTGAGTTCAAGGCCAGCCTGGGCTACCAAGTGAGTCCCAGGAAAGGCACAAAGCTACACAGAGAAATCCTGTCTCGAAAAACCAAAAAAAAAAAAAAAATAGAATATAGAAGATCTTGGGCCGGAGAGACGGCCCAACAGATAAGAGTGCTTGCTGCTCTTGGAGTGGACTCTAGTTCAATTCCCAGCAGCCATGTTAGGCAGCTCACAACTTCCTGTAACTCTAGCTTTAGGGAGATCCAGTGCCTCTGGCCTCTATGTTGTGGGTTTTATGTGACAAAACTTTTCCTTGGGAGACGCAACACATGTCTGTCTACTCACCCCAGATAGGGAACCCATGATAGACCAAAGTATGGATGCCACCAAAATCCAAGTTGGTGAACCAATGAGCTTTATTGGGGGGTATGTGGTGGTTTGAGTAAGAACGGCTCCCATAGACTCGTAGATTTGAGTCAACAGGGAGTGTCACTACTTAAAGGACTAGGAGGTGTGTCCTTGTTGGAGGAAGTGTGTCAGTAGGGTGGGCTTGGAGGTTTCAGAAGCCCATGCCATGCCCAGACTCTCCCTTTTCCTGCTGCCTGTGGACCCAGATGTAGAATTCTCAGCTACCATGTCTGCTTGCATGCTGCCATGCTTCTTGTCCTGGGATAATGGACTAAACCTCTCAAACTAAGTAAGCCCCGATTAAATGATTTCTTTTAAAAGAGTTGTCATGAGTCAGGTGGTGGTGGTGGTGGTGGCGGCGGCGGCGGCGGCGGCGGCGGCGGCGGCGGCGGCGGCGCACGCCTTTAATCCCAGCACTCAGGAGGTAGAGGCAGGCAGATCTCTGAGTTTGAGGCCAGCCTGGTCTACAAAGTGAGTTCCAGGACAGCCAGGGCCACACAGAGAAACTGTCTTGAAAAAACAAAAACAAACAAACAACACCTAACAACAACACCCAAAAAGGGATTTGCCATGGTTATGGTGTCTTTTCACAGCAATAGAACATTGACTAAATCAGGTTACTTATAGGAATATTGTTAGGGTCTGCAAGAAGTCTCATAAAAGACCACCAGTCACATATACAATCAGCAAGAATGTGTAGGCGGAAGTTTCTGTAGCAGTAAGTTTTCTCAGGTTTTAGGTGGAAACTCTTGCCCCATGTTGGGCACCAAAATGTAACAGGAAGGTTTCTCCAGTCTCACCTGGTCCCATGGTCCCATGTTCCTCTGGTTCTGCCTGACCCCATGATCCCTCAGCCGCTTATAAAATAATCATTCAGAGGCTTAATGTTAATTACCAGTTGCATGGCTTAAGAAAGGCTTTTTGCTAGCTAGCTCTTATAATTTAACCCATTTCTATTAATCTATAAGCTGCCACGTGGCCATAGCACTACCTGTCTGCTGGCGTCTTGCTGCTCCTTCAGAGGCGGCTGGCATCTCTCCCGCCTCTGCCTTTCTTCTTTCTGTCTCTCTGCTTGGATTTCCCACCTGCCTCTAAGCTGCCTTGCCATAGGCCAAAACATCTTTATTTATTAGCCAATGGGAGCAACACATATTCACAGCATACAGAAAGACATCCCACAGCAAGAGCATTCAATAAAAAATTCCAGCATGCTGAGGTCAAACCATCTGACTGTTAGGGCCCTGGAGAAGTCCCACAAAAGACCACCATCCACATATGCAATCACAAGAACGTTTATTATTCCAGCATGCTGGGGCCTGCCGTCCCCCACAAAGGCAAGATGGCAAAGACCCTGAGAGGGGCATGCGGGCTCCTTTTAAGCACAGCAGAAGGGGAGTTTCTAAGGCAGTTGGGTCATTTTAGATATGTTTGACTTAAGCAAGTGGCAATCATATTAGTATGTTCTAATTGGCCAGGGATAGTTAGGGACTGGTCAGGGCTACAGTTTTCCATTTTGGGGGCAGGCTTAGACAAGTTTCCAGGCTTTGTCCTTGAGCTGCTGTGGAGGCTGGCTGGCCTAGCACATACTGACTGTGGGGGCTGGCTCAGTGGCCCAGGCTTGGTGCATCCTATCTCCCTTGTCCTTATTGTCAGGGACACCAGTGATTAATTGCCCTTTGTTCATGGCTCTTTCAGAAACTGTTTGTTCAGTCTCAGGAAACAGAAATTGAGGCCTGATCTCTGAGTGAAGTCTTTCACTGACAAAGTAGCAAAATGGCAACCTTGAGAGAAGCTTGCAGGCTCCTTTTAATTAGGATGAGGGGAATTCAAGCTGTGGTTAAGTGTACTTTGAAGTGATTGGGTATAGACTCTTACTGGTACAGGAATCATTTTATGATTGGCTCATGACACCTGGTCAGTAAGTGTGGTTGCAGACTCAGGGGTCTGTTTGACGGGTCTATTTGACTGAAAACAGCAAGAACAATTCCTGCTTGTTGCCAGGTAGGACCCTGATTGGCTACCAGACTGGACATACTCCCTGAGGGTCTGATTGAAGCCAGACATGGGTCAACATAGGATGGTGGGGTAATATGGGCAGAGGTCTTAGCAAACTGGCCCTGAAAAAAAAAAAACAAAACAAACAAACAAAAAAACTGGCCCTGTTAGGTTCAGTCATGATATAAGAAGGGATGGCTGCTTCAAATATGAGTGAGGGGTTAATTACAGGATCAGAAATGACTCAAAAACAGCAGCACCACCCAAGCCCACCCAGCATAAATGACAGCTCATAAAGCTAAGAATCTGGAGCACACTGCACAGCCTGTAGGCAGCTCAACAGGTTGGAGAGTATCCTTTCCAGGTGCCTCAGTTGGTCTAAACATCTTCCAGATAGCGCAGCCGGTTTCTGCCTTTTCCAGGCAGCTATTCTGCTCTCAGTCTTTTGTGCAGCTCAGCTTTTATTGTCTACTCTGGCAGGGAGAGGCCTAGTGAATCTGGGCAGTTTCAGGGATTTGCTGAAGTTATTTTGAGCTGATTACCTTCCTGTTTAAGGAACTTCCTGAATGTTTAAATCTTAAATTAAAACAGAATGTGTAGTGATTTTTTTCGTTTGTGATCTAACAAATAAAGCTTGCCCGAAGATCAGAGTGCAGAGCAAAGCCACTAGTTAGCCATAGAGGCCAGGCAGTGGTGGCGCATGCCTTTAATCCCAGCACTCGGGAGGCAGAGGCAGACGGATCTCTGTGAGTTCAAGTCCACCCTGGGCTACACAAAATTGATCCAGTCTAAAAGAGAAACAGAGCCAGGCAGTGGTGGTACACATCTTTGATCTCAGCACTTGGGATCTCACACCTTTAATCCCAGCACTCGGGAGGTAGAGAAAGGAAGTGATATGGCTGGGCAGCGAGAGGACTATAAGGCAAGAGGAGCCAGGAGCTCAGTTCCCTTTCAGGTTGAGGATTTTGTAGAGGTAAGAACTAGTGGCTGGCTGCTCTGCTGCTCTGATCTTTCAGCTTTCATCCTGATATCTGACTCTGGGTTTTTATTAATAAGACCAATTAGGATTCATGCTACAAGAATGTTTTAATCTTGAAGGAGAGTGTTACACAGCAATAGGAAAATCATATGTAACCCCAGTCTCAGAGGATTTTTCCAGTCTCCTCAGCACTAGGCATGCATGTACAGATACCCCTGCAGGCGAAACACTCACACATAAAAAAGTTAAATAGCCGGACTATGGTGGCACACACCTTTAATCCCAGGACTGTGTAGGTAGAGGGAGGTGTACCTGAGTTTGGGGTCAGCCTGGTCTACAGAGAGAGTTCTAGGATGGCCAGGGCTACACAGAGAAACCCTGTCTCAGAAAAACCCAAACCCAAACCCAAACAACCCTAAAATTACATTCTTATAGTTCAAGGATCAGAAATCCAAAATTAAATAGCTATTCCCAAATATTGGCAAGACCATGTTCCTTTAAGTTGCTATAACAAAAATGCCATAAATTGATGTCTTAGAAAGAATAGAAATAAGCCAGGTGGTGGTGGTGGTGGTGGTGGTGGTGGTGGTGGTGGTGGTGGTGGCGGCGGCGGCGGTGGCGGCGGCGGTGGCGCACACCTTTAATCCCAGGACTTGGGAGGCAGAGGCAGGTGGATCTTTGTGAGTTTGAGGCCAGTCTGGTCTACAGAGTGAGTTACAAAACAAAACAAAAAAACAAAATGAGAAAGAATAGAAATACACTTCTTGCATTTGAGGAGGCTGGAGTCTAGATTCAACATAGATTTGGCAGAGGCTGGTCTCCTCACAGTGCAGCGAATGTGTACAGCTCTTTGTGGCAGATGCTAATCCCAATCATGAGTCTCTGTTTTCACAACCTTATCACCTCTCCAATGCCTTGAGACAGCGCCCAGTGGGGGCACGAACAGCAGTGAGAAAGCAGTGTGGAGCTGGCCTAAGCTGTGGTGAGGTTTTTTTGTATTGTTTTTGCATACTTGAGTGGTGGTCTTTCGTGGGTGATTTGTGGACCCTAACAGCCTCATCTCCTAATGCCACCACTTTGAGGGGGCGGATTAAACATGCAAATATGAAGGGAAACAATCATAGCATCACCTTCTGTGGGGGTCCCCTCTTAACCTGCGGCCTGTTGGCCACCCGTCCACGATGACAATGGGCAGAAGCGACGAAAGAGAGCTTTGTGTGGCCTGTGAGCATGATGGAGATAGATAGTCCTCCGGGATATAACTTCAGTGAATCAGCGCAACTTTATTCCAGAGTATAGGGAATGTACAGGATTAGGGATGATAGCCGGGGAATCACTTCATTTGCATTAAACAGCATGCTCCTATCATAAGGCTCCTAGTGGAAGTCTTAGTCATCATCTGTGGAAGCATGGTCCTATTGAAAAGCTCCTAGTACAATGTCTAATTACCATATGGGCAGCAGGGAGAAAGCTGCAGGGGACTGCATCCAGGGTCACACTGGAGATAAGTCAGGCATCCCGGCCTAGAGACAGTCTCCAAATAAGGTCAGGTAGAGAACAGGATGCCTTTTGCTGGAAGGTGGGGATGGGAGTGGGTAAGGGGGTGGGGTGCGGGTTGTCCATGTTGCCAAGCTTGGAGAGACCTGCCAGGCCATGGTAGACTGCAACCTCTGACCAGCAGGGCCTCCCAGCCACCTTCCTCTCTTCCAGCATCTAGAGACAGACCACACTTCTTGGCTCATGGCCCCTGAGGGGACACTAGCCCACTTGAGCATGTGGCTCTGGCAGGCCTTGCCCTTCTCCCCCATTCTTCTGCCTTGCTAAAAAACTGTTAGATTGCATTCCTAAAGCTAGCTACTAAAGTCTATTCCCTATTCCCTTATTTGGCCACTTCCTCCTCCTGAGGCTGACTACCAAAGTCCAGCTATCGAAAGTCCCCTTTGGCTCACTTAACATACCCAATTAAACACCTCATTCTAACACAGGGTTTCCCCATTCACCTTTATAAACGTCCATTTGCTTATGTGTCACGTCTGTCTCCCCTCTATCCTGAGGCAGTCCTCTGTCCCCCTGGAACAAATACCCCTTTCTCTTGTCCCCTTCCCCTTTTACCACCCCGTCCTAGCCCATTCTAACACAGACCTTCCCTTTTCCCTCCTCTTAAAAATTACATCTGCAAGGTCATTTGCTGCTGTTTTCTGCCTGAGTCAGAATCAACCACTTTAACTCCCCACCCCCCTGCTTAATAAAGGATCTCTCTGTGAAAATAGATGTTTGGGTATAATTTGTGTCTAATCTGGGGTCGGGGAGGAGACCCCCCCACTGTTGGGGGGGTTCTCCTTCAGCACCATCTTTGCGATGTCTACTTTTCATCAAGCACCTCGTCCGATGCCCTACCCTCCTTCATCCCCATATAAGGACTGTTATATCCATCCTACACAAATAAACCAGGATCTCTATCTCAAGATCTTATTTCTTCAAAGTTCATTTTTCATGTAAGGCAACCTATTTGTGGGTTCTGGGGGTTTGGATGTAGACACATTTGGGAAGTCTTCAGCCTACCACACTGTGTTATTGCAAACGTTCTTTTTCAGATGTCAGAGAGAGAATTAACCCTTCACCACAGACATTGGAACTCACAGGGCTGAGAAAGTTTCCTCTTTCATCTCACACTAATTCTTAGAAGTGACCTACAAAAAAAAAATATTGTCTCTCTAGACTCTGATGTCACACATCAAATGTCCCAAATAACCAGGTCCTGAGGTAGTGATTGCATTATCTGAGAACTCAATTTCCTTTTTCAGGTCCCAGGATGACAAGCCCCATTACAGCAGAAGATCTAGAGAGCAGTAATTGCCCTGTTACCAAGGGGAGTGGAGGTGGGGATGTTAGCCATGACGGTGGTGAGCACCGTTTGTAGAGGCCTACATTGTCTTTGCTTACATAGGACAGAAAGTGATCCTTAAAACAACATGTGTTAATAGGACCTTCCGATGTCAGTCCTCCATTCGACCTTCCCTTTAGTTTAGTTACAGCTGTCAGCTGTTTCCCGTGTCTGGACTTGCTGTCCCCTGTCTATTTGATAAAGACCCAGGTGTCCAGTCTTGTGCTTAGGGCTGTCTTGTCTATGACATTCACCCCCAGTATGCATCGTGCAAAGGCCGAGCCAAGTCAATCTAAACAGAAATACTTAACTGTTTTCAGTTATGTGACTTAAGGACTAAATTCTTAGTCTGCTGTTTTTGAGAAGGCCTTTATCAGAAGTCTTTGAACTTGTATTTGACTCTTAACTGTCCTGACCCCCACCCCCAACCCCAAATGCTGGGATTATAGGAAAAAGTACTTATCATACCTGGTGTTCAATACTGAATTCTTTTTTTTTTCTTTTTAAGATTTGTTTATTTATTTATTATGTATACAGTGTTCTGCCTGCATGTATGCCTGCAGGCCAGAAGAGGGCACCAGATCTCATTACAAATGGCTGTGAGCCACCATGTGGTTGCTGGGAAATGAACTCAGGACCTTTGGAAGAACAGCCAGTGCTCTTAACCACTGAGCCATCTCTCCAGTCCCAATACTGAATTCTTGACATAAAATATCTCAAAGTGTTTGTGTTAGTTATTATGCGGCGCTGTTTACTGTTCGAGAAAAGCCACGAGGCACAACAAAACCCACTATAAGAGTTTATTAAGAGAAGGAACAGGGGCTGGAGAGATGGCTCAGCGGTTAAGAGCACTGGCTGCTCTTCCTGAGGGCTTGAGTTCAATTCCCAGCAACCACATGGTAGCTCACAACCATCTGTAATGAGATCTGGTGCCCTCTTCTGGCCTGCGGACAGAACACTGTATACATAGTGAATAAGTCTTTAAAAAAAAAAAAAAGAGAAGGAACGGAGAGGAGTGCTTAGGCCTATGGAAATGGTTGTGCAGGGAGAGAGAGGTGAGGGAGTCTATGATCTGCTTTTTATGGATTCCCCTGCACATGGGCATATGGGCTTACATAGCTACACCATGCATGCCCATAGATTACGTGATCACGCTGCACGAAAATTACGTGACCATGCAGCACACGGATTACGTAGGACGTAAGGCCCTGGAATGACTAAGCCTCTTGCTTGGCTACTGGACAGCGAATGTGCTGTCATATAGCTGGGGGAGTGGCCAGGAATTCTATCAGTTTGTCCTTCCTGAGGGTCACAGCTGAGCGGGTACTTGGATCCTCTGTCACCACTGTGCACAGCAGCTCCAGGGCCTAACACAGTGCCTTTTCCTTAGTCTTGTTAATGGCTGCTTCCTCCCATTGGGCCACATCTGCCCCCCAAGTCCTGCTGCACAGATTTCTTGCCCAAAATCCATGTCAGCTCTGCGTTGTTAACAGTTTACTCGCACTCAAATGACAGACTCCTGGAAAGTCAACTGTGTCCCTTACTAGAAGACAGAACTCTAAAATCCACCTACAGTCTGAGGAGCCCAGGACTTCAGTTAAGACACTAGTTTACTGTCCGACTCTGAGGCCCTTCTACCTGTGAAAACCTGTTGGGAGTCTGGGGGTAAACATCAATGGCAGAGGACTTCCCTGAGACTCGACCCTCAGAATTGCAAAATAAACTCATAGATTAATTAAAGCTAGACTGTGATCTAAACCACTGTTCTATCACATGACTACTGACCCTGTTTTTGGAGACAGGGTATCACTCAAGGTGGACCTGGGCCTGCAATCCTGCCATTCCCTATGGGTACTGGGGCTATACCCATACATGGGTACACACCAGCATACCTGGTTATACTGTGACTTTTTTGTTTGTTTGTTTGTTTGAGATAGGGTTTCTTTGTGTAGCCTTTGCTGTCTTAGAACTAGCTCTGTAGACCAGCCTGGCCTCAAACTCACAGAGATCAGCCTGCCTCTGTCTCCTGAGCACTGGCATTAAAGGCGTGAGCTACCACTGCCAGGCTCTGCTGTGACTTTTAACTATGATCCTAACTACCCTGGGGGAATAACAGCTTTGGAAAAGTAAGTAGGGAAGATCTACCTTTCTCTCACTCTCAGCCACAGCAAGTTACCCAGGCCT
>CABHPR010140410.1:0-26248 GCA_902168415.1 Peromyscus melanophrys | reverse complement strand
AGCACCCACATGGTGGCTCACAACCATCTGTAATGAGATCTGGTGCCCTCTTCTGGCCTGCAGGGATACATGCAGGCAGAACACTGTATATGTGATAAATAAATAAATCTTTAAAAAAAAAAGGACTCCTTATGCATCTGTAATTTATTAGTGTGTGTATGTGCTTGAGAGGGGGCTGTCTGGAGATCAGAGGACAACCCTGAGGAGTCAGTTCTCCCCTTCCACCTTTGCATGGGTACCTGGGATCAAACTCAGGTCACCAGGGTGCCTTTACCCTCTGAGCCATCTCGCTCGCCCTCACAAACTGTTTTCCTGTTTCAAAAATGGGTGATTTTCAGTTTTGGAGAGTTATGAACAAAAGTGCACCTGTATTCAAACATTCAGTCAGACACTCATGGAATCTCTACCCCTACGTACCAAGTGGCATAATTTTTGCAGCCCCTAATTTCAGGTCATTTTCTTGCCTTGATGTGGGCTGCCCAGAGCTGGGGCTGACCTCTAATATGGACGCTACAGTATGCTGGCTGATAGAAGCATGTGCCAGCATCCACCTTGTAGATGAGAGTATCTTTGGGGTAGACACACAGGTTCTTCAGTACCGCTGTATCTGCACTAGATGTACACTGATACCAACTTCCTTCTTCCACCAAAAGACCATGCAAAGATAAGTGTCCACTGAGGGATGAGCCAGTAAACAAAACGAAGAAACCAGGTTGGCCTCACCTTCTTTCTCCAGGCCATTTGGTGCATGAACTTAACATATAATACTCAACATAAAAATACCCATTCCCATAAAAAAAAAACATAAATAAAATCTTAAAAAACAAGTTTAAGCAGGGCGTGGTAGCACATGCCTTTAATCTCAGCACTTGGGAGGCTCTGAGGCAAGCAGGTCTTTGTGAGTTCCAGGCCAGCCAGGGCTACATAGTGAGACCTAGTCTCAGAAAACAGACAAATAAACATAAAAACAACAAAATCCCCAAAGTTTGCTTATTAATTATGGTGTGTGTGTGTGCACGTGAGCATGTACCATGGCGTGTGCGGAGGCCAGGAGAGAGAGCTTCCAGGGGCTGGCTCTCTCCTGTCTTACTGGAGCTTGCTCACTTTCCTCTCTTGCTGCTGCTGCTCTGTGCATTTCAGCACAGCTCCTGAGAGCCTCCGAGCCATTCTGTGTCTACCTCCCACCACCACATCCGAGTGCTGGGATTGCTGGATTACAGATCCGTGCTATCTCACTTGGCTCTCTTTATCTGGGCTCTGGGATTGAACTCAGGCCGTGATGCTTACGTGGCAAGCACCTTTGGCTGCTGAGCCATTTTGCCAGCCCTAAATTCCTACTGTTTATTTATTTATTTATGTATTTATTTATTTATTTATTTCCGTCAGGTTGAGGAGAGAACATGGGGACTTGTGCATGCTAGACAAGTGATCTGCCACCGAGCTGCACCCTCAGCCTTGGACTGGAAAGGGTTCTGAGGACTAAAGGCTGACTTAAAACTCCTCTAAAACAGACAGGACATTGTAGAGAAAGTATTTTCTAGTCTGATAAAGAATCTCTAATGTTTGCTCATTAATTCTTTTGGTGAAACTTCAAATGCTACAGACCAAGACCAGACTTCTCATGCTGAGCTTACTGGAGGACAGAGAGGGGCAGAGAGGACAGACAGAGGGAGGGAGGGAGGGAGGACAGCCTGCATCTAGTGCCTATTCATCACGATCTAGACAAACAGTGGGACACACATCATCCGAGGGCACCGTTAATCTAATATATAATGCTCTGTCTTTATTATACAGATGCAATAAAGAATATTTATCGAGTGCTTACTTGCCACCCAGCACTCTGCCAAGAACAGGAAGAGAAATAAAACTGCACTGGACATAGGCCTTGATGTTATGGAGCTCATGATTTCCACAGGCTTCCTTCAAGAAAAAGATGACAGCAACCTCAACATTCTTATTTACCAGTAACTGCTTCTCTCTCTCCCTCTCCCTCACCCCCCTCCCTCTCTCTCTCTCTCTCTCTCTCTCTCTCTCTCACACACACACACACACACACACACACACACACACACACACACACACACACACGGTCATGAGCTCATGTAGAGTAGAAGCTGAGGGCTCTGCTCATTGTGAGCCGAGCTGTTCAAATAGGAAGACTAGAGCTCATGTAAGATCTATTGTTGTGAAAGGATGTCAACAGCAGCCAGGAGGGAGTGTCCTCCCCTGAGCCTGCTGTCAGCAGAGCTTTCTTAACAGTCTACGGGGAGGTAGAAAAGACGTGATTGAAAACTGTTCTATAAACTAGTTAATTAGTGACCTTAGGGAAGACGGGCTTATGTAAAAGCTAGACTACTCAGAAAAGAAGGTAAGATTAACAGTAGCTGGTGGAAGCAGAGGCAATTTGTAGGCACTGTAACAATGCATTTAACACCAGGGGGTTGTTAACAAGGCCAATTGTCTTTTGAAAGTAAAAGCAATCAACAAAAAGTTTAGAAGAAAACAGTGGATATTTTTATGGCTGAGTGAGACAAGGGTCCTTACATAACACAGCAATGCACAATCTAAACCAAAGACCTTTGAATCAGAGCTCATCCGAACCAAGAAAAAACTGTAAATGAGAAGATAAAAGGAAATATTTAAAAATCATTTTTTTGATAAAAGACTTATAGCCAGATTGTATAAAGAACCCTTACAACTCAATAGTCTGGCTGTCCTGGAAACCATACTGTACACCAAGCTGGCCTCAAATTCACAGAGATTCTCCTGCCTCTCTCTCCCAAGTGCCAGGATTAAAGCTGTGTGCCACCATGGTTGGCCTAGTTTGGGTATCTCTTAAAAAGTTAAAAATATATACGAGCCAGCTATCTCCCTCCTAGGAGTCTTTTTAAAAAATAAAAACAAAAACCATAGGTCCAGGTACTAGAGAGAAAGCTCAGTGGTTAGGAGCACTGGTTGCTTTTCCGGAGGCCCCAGGTTCAGTTCCCAGCACTCACATGACAGTTTACAACCATCTGTAACTCCAGTCCCAGGGGGATCTGATAACCTCTTCTGGCCCCTGCAGGCACCAGGCACACTCGTGTTTTGCAAACATATATGCAAGCAAAACACCCATGCACATAAAATAATAATAAAAAAATTAAAGGACGTCTACAACAACAGAACAGGTCCATTTAAAAACGTGCATGTAAACTCTGAGAACAGCAGTATTCCTAACAGCTACAAATGGAAGCAATTTGGTTGTGCGTTTGATGGTGAATGGGTAAAGAAAACATGAATGATGGAATATTCTTTACTACTCAGCAATAAAAAGCAAAAAATGATTAATATGTGCATCAGCACAGATAAATCTTCAAAGCAGTATGCTAAGTAGAAGAAGCCAGAGGAGAAAGAGAACACTATGGTGTTGTACTTACTATGAAATGCTCAGAAAAGGCAAACTATCTAGAGGGCTGATTTGTGGGAGTGGGGCAGGGATGAGCACTGACTGAAAACTAGCACGAGGGAGCTTTTGGGGTGATGGAGATGTTTTCATACTGGATGGCGGTGATGTTGCGTAACTGTACATTTACTAAGAACCACTGAACTGTACACTTAAAGGATGACTTTTATGGCTTATAAATTATAGCTCAGTAAAAGTTGTTTAAGAAATTAAGATGCAGGTCTGGTGAGATGACTCAGTGGATCAAGGGCCTTACTGGCAAGTCTGATGACCTAGGTTCGATCCTTGGACTCCACATGGTGGAAGGAGAACACAGGCTTCTTCCAGTGGTCCTCTGACTTCCACACATGCTGTAGAATATGTGCTCTCTCCTCCCCAATAAATAAATTAAAAATAAAAAAGTTTTGCCAGGCATGGTGGAGCACACAGGGCAGAGGCAGGCGGATCTCTGTGAGTCTGAGGCTAGCCTGGTCTACAGAGTGAGTTCCAGGACAGCCAAGGCTACACAGAGAAACCCTGTCTTGAAAAACCAAACAAATGCAGCTGGAGTAGATAAGAACGATGGGAAGGAGAACCTGGCTTCCTCCGGAGTCTGCTGTGGAACCAGACATCCAGCACCGATGGCCAGGGGACAGGGATGAGCATAAACACCCTCACAGACAAATCCTTTGCCCTGACTTAAATCAGACAGAGCGAATCCATCTGCAGGGAGTGAGTCCGACTGCTCCAGTTTCTTCCTTATGACATGGCTGTCATCCATCCTGTCATCTAGTCTCGCCTCAGGCTCCTGCTTCATACAGAACCCTCCTTTCATAAGCTCTAGACTTGTCTTCAACTGCAGCCTGCAGTAGGGAAAATCACATTTTTCTGTTCCTTTCCACAAGTATCTAATTTTCCTGAAACATCACTTTCTTCATCTCTCCATCTTTCCCCGCTCACAAAATGTCAGTGATTTCCAGTTGTCAAGAGGATAGGCTCCCAGGCTTCTCAGCTACGGACTTACGGTCCTCCACCATCTGCTCCAGTAAAGGGGCCTTTCTACTTCCCTAAGAACTTTAGGCTGGAACCTGGTGACATGGGTTGTTGTGTCTTCCAAACCTTGTGCTTATTCAGATCACAGGGAATAAACAGTGACAATAAGCTCTGAGTGGTGGTACATGCCCGAAAGCCCAGCACCTGGAGGCTGAGGCAGGAGGATTGAGAGGTCAAGGCCAGTACAGGCTACATAGTTAATTCCCTGTCAAAACCTAAAAACAAAACGATGACAACAAACAGGTCATGAGTAGAAAAGTTGTGGAATCTTCTTGGCTTTGGATATTGGTGCTGCCTCTTAAGACAGTGCGTGACTTCTAGTCAATCGCTAAGGCTCTTAAGAATACTTTTTTTTTTTTTTTTAATCTGAACAATGGTTCTGTCTACCAACTAAGACTGTGATAATCAGGCACAAAAGTGGTAAATGTCTAGCACATTGAAAGTGGTCATTACCACACCTGGCTGTTGCTGTCTTCTCTCCACTGGGACCAGCTCTCCTGCCTCAGAGCACCCTGAAAATGCAGGTCTGTCTCAGGTTCATCTCTACTTGATCAGGAGTACCTTGCAGCTACTGCATCATTTGCAGTGGTGTTGAACTGACCAGAAACACTGACAGGCGAGAGCCTCAGCAGCCTGGCAGGCCCACGTCCCTCATCTCATCTATACCAAGCTGCAGCTTCCAAACCTGCATCCTTTCAAGGGACATTTATAACACAGCCAAGCTCATGGGGGCTGGGGTATCATGGGGTGGTAGCTCTGGGACTGGGACCATCTGGGGCATCTGGTGATTCCAGGAACCCTCTCTGAAGAACAGCCTAACGCAATTCCTGGCCTTCTCAGTCACTATGGGGCTCTCTTGCCCAGTGGTAGCCATTCTCATCCTCTTCACATGTGAACAAGCTGTCTCCACTTCTACCCCTCAACAGTTCTTTCTCCCAGGTCTCATCTGTTCCTTATGTTCCTTTTCCTGGACTTTCCCAAGAAGTCTCCCAAAGTGGTTGGCTCAGAGTTTGACAGAGAGAAGACGAATTAATACTCTATTAATATTAAAAAAAGAGAAAGCAGTAACTGGTAGGTAGTCATTTGTAAACTACTAAGCTCATCACTATACAACTAGTAGTAATGAACTTATTAAACTCTACAAGGGATTCTTTCTTCTTTGGGTAGGGTTTTGATGGGGAGAAAATGGGATAAAGGCTGGGGTAAAAGAAACCAGGGAGTTTAGGAAACACGTGCTTGGACCTACCACTCAACTTCTGACTTAACTGGCTTGAAGAAGTTCTTGCCATTTTATCTTCTTTAAGACTTATTTATTTTTATTTTATGGGCATGAGTGTTGGTGTATATGTATGTGCACCATGTGCATGTGTAGTGCCTGTGGAGACCAGAAGAGGGCATCAGATCCCCTGGAGCTGGAGTTGCGGATGGCTGGGAGCCACCATGTGGGTGCTGAGCCTCTCTCTAGCCTTTACATTTTCATGTTAACAAATCCAAAATGGAATAAAGGAAGCGCTTAGAAACAGATGGAGAGTTCTTCTTAATGGGAAATGGTTCTGGAGGGATGGACTGGTAATATTAGGAGCAAAGGCCCTTTATTAACTCTCATTTTGGCTAATTGCTATGTTCACAACTATTTAATCAACACGAGAGGGCAATCAATTTTAATCTCCTAGCTAAAGCAGGCTAGAAATCTGGGCCAAAAGTAAGTTTGCACCCAGATTTCCAATTTCACAGTTTGTCCTTTCACATCAGCTCTTTTTTGCAAGGTCTTTGGTCTTAAATTAACTCCTGGACAAAAACACTGTATGCCTTCAAGGGAGATGTCTCCAACACCTAATTCATTACTTTCAAATAGAAATTCAGGATAAAATATGAATTAGCCTATCATGATTGATAGCTAACTTAAGGTCAAACCAATGTCTGTAGCTACCTTTAAAAACAGTTCTGCCCAGGCTGGGTACATGGCTCAGCGTGACAGATCTCCTAGCACACAGGAGGCCCCAGGCTAGATCCTCAGCACCCCTAACATCTAACAAACAACAAACATGTAAAAGCTCTCACCAAACAAAGATGAAAAGTCTGTCTACAGAAAACAGTGCTGGACATCATGTGTTCAGCAAAGGGCTAAACATCCACCTGGACACCCGCAATCAATATAATATAATTTTCACAGACACGAGCTGGGTACTGGATGGTGCAGAAGCGCTCTCCAGGGGAGGAAATATTCTCTCACTATCAACTGATGACAAGTCTACCCCTCGGCTAAGAGAACACCTGCTGTGGAAACAGGCTGGACCGAGTTCAGAAGAAGCTAGCCTGGCTCAGATCCTTTCGGCTTTTCAACATCCAAGGCAAGGAGGAAAAATGTCCAGCTGAGAAGCGGTTAGAAAGCAGTGGTGTTCATGAAAGATTTCTGACATAACAATAAGAAAACTGGGACAAATCCTGGCTCTCTTACTTCTTCTCTAGTTTCTGGCTCTTAAAGCTAGAATGGTCCTACGGCAAGCAGACAGGAAAAGTTCAATTCCCAAAGCCAATGAGGATAGGGACTTTACCTACAGCGACCATGGAAACCACTAGGGAAGCAGCTGAGGCCTTGTCTTGAGCGCACCACACCGCTTTGGCAATCACTCACGGAACATATTCAGTGCTGGGCTGGTGTTCTGATCACAGCCACGTGACTACTGCTGTCCAGCCGGAAAGGTTTGGGGCTTGCAGTGAGAACCTCTGAGTTCTCTGCTCTAGTCCAGGCTCTACTGTGTGTCTTTGTGCCTGAGCAGTTAGCAGTCAAGTCGCTCACTCAGTCCCCTCCTCCTCCAGTTCTGTCTGCACTTTGTGACCTGTCCTTTCCTGCACCAGGTGCAGCCAGTGCAAAAGAAGACCCGGAGCAGGACTGAGTAGAGCTCCCGTGGACCCAAGGTCTCTGATTCCAGTGCTGCTCAGACTCCTCATCTCTTCCTAAATCCTCTAACAACCTTACTGTCAATCAGTCTTTTTGACCCTACTCTTGCTCGTTCCCATGTTCTCTTCCACAATGGGGCCACGACGCTCTTTATGTATATAACCAACCTTGTCATTTCTGCCTCGAGCCTTCAGCATCCTCTCATTGTTCTGAGTAATGCCTAGGCTTCTTCTGTACCTCTCTGACCTCGTCTGTTCTTGGTCTGGGATGCTCCAGACACACAAGCTCCTGATCAAGCTCTTCATATGTTCTAGGTTTGTCTTTACTGCTGATTTTGGACTCAAAGTTTGTGGCCTTATGTGTTAATCTTCTGCCAACTTGGCATAAGCTAGAGGTCATCTGAGAAGATGGAACCTCTCCTGAGAAAACCACCTCATTGGATTGGCTGTAGGGAAGACTATGGGGGCATTTTCTTAATTAAAAATTGATAGGAGAGCCAGGCAGTGGTGGCACACGCCTTTAATCCTAGCACTCGGGAGGCAGAGGCAGGCGGATCTTTATGAGTTCGAGGCCAGCCTGATGTACAAAATGAGTTCCAGGACAGGCTCCAAAGCTACAACAGAGAAACTCTGTCTCAAAAAAAAAAAAAAAAAAAAAAAATTGATAGGAGAGGGCCACTGTGGTGCCATCGCTGGGCTGGTGGTCCTGGGTTGTATAAGGAAGCAGACTGAGCAAGCCATGGAGAGTAGCCAGTAAGCAGCATTCCTCCATGGTCTCTCTGCATCAGTTCCTGCCTATAAGTTTCTTGTTGGCTTTCTCTGATGATGAATTATAACCTGCAAGCCCACTAGACCCTTTTCTCTCCAAGGTGTTATAGCGACTTTTTAAAAATTTCAGACTGAGAGAGTCCTTAACCCGACTTCTCAAAATCATGTTTCATTAGATTCTGTCCTTGGTCCACCGTTTTCATTCTGTGTAAGACCCTCCTCATGAAATCTCTCCAGCTCTCATGGTTGTAAGTCTAACAGTGTCTGTGATCACCAAACCTGGCTCAAAGCTCTGAGGTAGACCTGGATACTGAGCTGCCTATGAGCATCTCCATGTGGATAGCCTATAGTTATTTTAAATTCAAGACATCATAGCTGGGTGATGGTGGCACACGCCTTTAATCCCAACACTCTGGAGGCAGAAGTGGGTGGATCTCTGTGAGTTCGAGGCCAATCTGGTCTACAGAGCAAATTCCAGGACAGCCAAGGCTACACAGAAATCCTGTCTCAAAAAACCAACCAACCAATCAACAAAAATAGTTAAATTGAAGACATCAACGACAGAACTCTATCTTCCTATCCGAATTAGCTCCTTTTATACCTCTCAATTCCAGTGCATGGTACTACCTCTGTGTGAACAGGAAACCTGGGCTTACTCTCGTGTTCTTTGTCCACTGTTCACTATTTTTCTCTCTCTGCACCTCAGGTACGAGAGATGCATTCACTGTAACCCTGAGTTACAATGACCAGTTCACCACACATTCTCGTTTTGTTGATGTCTTTGCAATAGCCAGACGTTCCCATGGTTTCCTTTCTCCCTGCATCCAAGGTGACCGACCTTGCCATCTTTGAAGTGCTTCTTCAGCTGCCTCTGCATGGCGGTCAGCTTCTTGGACTGTACTCCACTGTAGGCCAGCAGCATACCACCAAACTGCCTCTCGGTGATCCGTCCATCCACCGGGTCATGGCGTTCAAACTGGGGGGGAAGCAGACAGTGTTTCTGGAGTTAAACGGAAGGTGTTTTGACATGGACCGCAGGACGATTAACTGTGTTTGATGAAAGAAATGAATTTGGGCCTCAGTATCTCCCAGATAAACCAGAACTGCTTATATGAAATTATCATGGAAAAAATCATTACTGAGTTATTAATATGTGTCAATACCAATAAAAATGAACAATAAAACACAGAATAGCCAAAGCTCCTCACCCCTCATAGGTCAGGAGCATCTTTGAGAGGATAGGGCCAATTTTAAAATTCTACAAAAATTCACATTTTTTCTTTCTTTCTTTTTTTTAAGACTCTTTTTTTTTTTTTTTTTTTTTTGGTTTTTTGTGACAGGGTTTTTCCGTGTAGCTTTTTGCCTTTCCTGGAACTCACTTGGTAGCCCGGGCTGGCCTCGAACTTACAGAGATCTGCCTGCTTCTGCCTCCCGAGTGCTGGGATTAAAGGCGTGCGCCACCACCGCCCAGCTCTTTTTTTTTTTTAAGATAGGCTTTCATTATGTAGCTCTGGCTGGCCTAGAACTCAGTATGTAGACCAGGCTGGCCTTGAACTCACAGAGATCTGCCTGTCTCCACCCCTTGAATGCTGGGATTTCATACATTAATAGTAATAACCACTTTCTAAAATTTCTCATGCCCTTGTTTCTCAGGGAAGACTTAAAAACGATTACAAATTTTATCAATTATGCATATGCAAAATGAAGTTTTTGTATGCACTTAGATCTTTAAGGACTTCAAACAAGAATAGTGTATTTACAAGTTCTCTGGAAAATAGTAACTGAATATTAGGCTACCAATAAAGCTTAAAAAAATATGCATTTAAAAAAGATGAATACAGCATAAAATGCCTTCAGTAGACATGCTAACTACAAAGCTACTGAAAAATCATTAAAGATATTTAAATATGCAGATAAAAAGGCTAAGCATTAAGAACCTCTAGCTAATCTAAGGGTTATCAGAAAATTAAGATTTCATTTAAAACTGGGTGGTGGCAGCGCATGCCTTTAATCTCAGCAACCTTCAGGACAGCACCCCATCATTTTGAATAAGCTAGAACAGTCCAGGGTGAGGGTGGGGGGACTGAGAGCCACGTTTAAATGAAAGCAAAGCTATTTGCAAAGGAATCACCATCATCAATACTGAGTGACAGTCTCCTTCCCCACTTGGGCACTCGGGATTTTACATCTGCCACTCTATCACTTCTACAGGACCGATTCATTTCTGACAAAACCCAAAGTTTTTGGGATTCGATTTAAGTTTGATTTATGGCTCAATTTACCATCCCAAAACAAAACGGAGGAACTGATAAAAATTCTGCAAGTAGGCAACTTTCTGCACTGTTTAAAGTGGGTGGATCTCTGTTTCCAGCGGGCTTAAAGGCCTGAGTCAGAGTTAGTGGTTCAGAATTCATTTTTAGAAGTGGATCCTAGGCCAAAGCTATGGCCCCTGTTCTCCAGGCTGGCCTTTAAGGATCTGGACATTCACTCCCCTTTCTGGAATTCCCCATGTCATGAGCAATTTCACACCTTAGCATTTCAGCCCTCTCTGACCAGGCAGACTTGAGGTCAGAATGCTTCTTGTTTGTAAACCTCACAGCAGCGGGCTTGCTTAAGGCTCATGAAAGGCCTTCCGTTTTCACCCTCTGGAGGTGCAAGCTCTGTTTCCAGGGCAGTCTCCAGGGGAGATCCTCAAGTAGTAATTTCAATGACCAAAGTAGCATTTTTACTGTATTTGAAGACCCAGACTTGGCTTTTAGTAACAGGTTCCATTATTATTAAGCAATTAGAGCTGAAAAGGCTTGAACACTAATACTTGTCCTTTCTGCATAGTCTGGCCCACTTCACAACTCAGGGCTTTGGCTCTATGATTTGTCTTTGGGCAGCACTTCTCTGTTTAACCTACTGGTCCTTCAGAGGCAAAACTACCTACCTAATGAGTTTTTTCACGTTGCAGGGCATCACGTGTGCCAGGCAAGTGCTCTATCACTGAGCTACAGCCTCAGCCTGTTTGTTTCTGAGGTCTTAAATATGGCGGCGGCGGGGCTCTGTGTGTGGGTATTTCACACACACACAACTACTAACAAACAGACACCAACACTCTACTGGTTCAACATTTTAAAGCTGAAGACCTACTGAGTGAAGGTTTGAGAGCTTAAAATGTCAAGATGTCACATGGCTGCAGAGATCATTCGTGCAATTACTTTTTGACGCAGTCTCACGACGCAGCCCAAATTGGCCTCAAACTCATGCTTCTGCTACCTCAGCCCTCCAAGTGAGTTATGCTTGGCTCCCATCTTGCATCTGAAGTCTTGAAAATCCTGCACGTGTGCCCTTGGAGCGCTGTAGGCATGTGATCAATCCTCAAGTCAAGGAAGGGTCTCAAGGAGAAACACGGGTTATTAAAGAATTACCACACAGCTTGCAGCCCCTTAAGTTCCACTCAGGTGACACTTAACGAGTTCCATTCTAGTTAGTCCTGTGGCAAAGGACCTGTGTGGCCCGGCATACCACTCACGGTCTGTGCTGCTTTTCTGTCTCCAAGGCAGCCGGCCAGCCAGCCTAGCACTTTCCCTCGGCAGCCACAGCCACATTCTCTAATGCACACAGGCCTCCTGCTGATCCCCAGAGGGGTGCAGGGCAGGCGAGAAAGGGCCAGAGAAGAGAAGCCAGCCAGCTAGGATTTTTCTTGGCTTTCTAAACGCGCAGTACATCATTGTTCCCACCCCTGCTCCTTGCTGAGAGAAGGAACAGCCTTTCGGAAGGACAGATGGTCTACATATCTGTATGAAATGATCTGAGGAAGATGAAAAGCTGGGGAGAGAAGAAAAGATGTTTTATCACAAGGGCCAAAAAAAAAAAAAATTGACAAAAAGGAAGAAGAAACCAGTATCTGAACGTGGGGCGTCATTTAGCAAAGACCTTGGGCGTTAAAACACTCTGGAAGTGTAAAGCCGCATCGTGCTCCTTCATACAGTGACAGCCTGAGGAGACCTGCCCAGCCCCCAGGCAAACCCTTCCTTTACACAAGCATTTCAGAATGACAAACTTCTACAGAGGCCTGTTCTAGCTTCTGAACCGCACACACAGTGCAAGACTGCGATGATCTCAGGCCAGCGGGCTGCACACGTCCGTGCTTTTCAGTGGGACAGCATGGGGCTTCTGCGCCACTATTATACTGTCAGGAGTTTCATACTATCGAGTTCCTGAAAAGGAAACGGATTACAGGCACCATTCTCTATGGGAACCCTCCTTTTCCAGCAAGCATGCCATATTTTCAAGTTTGAGTTGAAATCTGTTTCTGTAACTGCACAGGCATCTCTAAACATAAGAGTAATCTTCACAGCTCACTCATGGTTGTCTTCTGGCAAGTTGAGGCCTACAATTTGGAACATAACTCTGTGCTCAGCAAGGGCTAACACAATCCTTTAGTCTCAGATCACGAGAGTACAGAATATTAACTAGACCACTAGACTGCTTGTTTTTGTGGTGCTGGGTCCTTGTGCATGCTGGGCAATTATTCAATCTCTGAGTGATATGCCCAGCCTAAAAGACTATACTTTTCAATTCCAAACCTGAAGACTTCTTACAGTTAAAACTGGTTTAGCTGGAGCCAGAAATGATGGTGAACACATTTAATTCCAGCACTCAAGATGTGGGCTGGGCATGGTGGTGCATGACTTTATTGTCAGCACTAGGAAGGCAGAGGCAGGCGGATTTCAAGGCAAGCCTCAGCCACATAGTGTTCCAGGGCAAACCCTTGTGTGTCGTGTCCCGTCCCCCCCCCCCCCCCCCAGCTTCCCCACCGGGAAAGGTGGTTTACACCTATAATCCTAGCTACTTGGGAGGCTGAGGTGGGAAAATCATTGAGCCCATGAGTTTAAGATTCGCCCCAGGTAATCAAAAATAAGGAAGTCCCGGCTGTGATCAAATCAGTTGACCAAATCACCAGTCCCAGTCACATAACCAGACCAGGAACGGGGCTAACCTTTCCGTCAGCCAGCCCCATGTGGTGCACAGACATACATGCAGGCAAAACACCCATATATATACAAAAATAGGAACAGTAATATTTAACATAAAATGTTTGCCCTTTGTTAATGTATGGTAATTTTTGCCCAGTTTGCCCACCTTTTAACTTTGTTTAGCTCTATTTGATGGATGAAAATCTTCATTACAGCTAGATATATAGTTTTTTTTTAAACTAGTTATGCCTAAGAACTCTTTCCTAGTAAGGAAAGAAATGAAATATTCACCAGTAGTTTCCATATTTTCCTTTGATTGAGACAAAGTCTGACTATATTGCCCAAGCTTTCCTTGAACCCTGTGTAGACCAGGCCTTGACCTTTTAACCTCCTGCTTTACACCTGGAATGCAGGGATTATAGGTGTGACCCACGAGGCCTGACTCAAGATTTCTTTTTTTAAACAAGGAAACATCACCTAAAATATGAAAAAATACTTAGCAGCGGTGCTTAATGACAGTGATTAACTCCTCAGAAATAAAGAACACATCACACCCCATGGTTCTGATGTCACATGGCTAGCTAGCATTTGGAACCTGAGGCAAGAGGAGCCAGACTTCCAGGCGAACTTTGGCTAACTGTGAGTTCCAGGGCAGCCTGAGCTACATAAAAAGACCCTGTCCCAAACAAAAAGCAGATTACCAGCTGCATTTGTTTAAAAGTTTGCAGTCTGCTAAGTTTTAGTTGGAATGTCTGGGGATTTGCTTGTTTTGAGACAGGATCTCACTGTGTAGCTCTGGCTGTCCTGGAACTCACTTACGTAGACCAGGCTGGCCTCCAACTCACAGAGATCCGCCTGCGTGGCCACCATACCTGGCTAACTGTCTGGGGATTTACGTATTGTATGAGCCTAATTAATCAGGCTGCCTCTCCTGAAGGAAGTCTTGGGTGACTTTCAGCCAGTTAACCTGTCTTCTGTTCAAATTTGCATCAAGTGTGGCGTTTTCAAAGAAAAGGATGCCTGGAAGAGCTATGATCTTCAAAGCGAAACTCTGAGACTGCCAGGTCTCAGTCTGCATGCTGTCCTAGGCTATGCTGTCACCGTAGGCTTAATGCTCAGACCTTCCTCGCCAGATCAACCCTCAAAACATTCGCATTCTGCAACAGCTCTGGTTACCCTTCCCGAAGAACCTGAACAATAAACCGAGGACAGTAACTGCTGTTCGATGTTCTAATCCATCAGTGAAGTGAACATTTCCACATGGAACTGCTGAAGAATTTCGGGGGCTTCTCCCTTTAAGGTAACTTTGAGCAAGTAATAGATGTTATATGCGATTTCTGCTTCCAGTAACATGAAAAATCCCTAGCTTTGCATTATATATTCCTGTGAGATCTGTGTCCCAGTGCTATTCAGAGTTCAAGGACACTTCTCTTTTCATGTGAGATCACAAGAGTTTTGGAAATAGAAATACTGCTGGGGAAAAAAAAACCCAGAAATGCTCCAATTTCAGGAGATAAGAACCAAGGACTCACAGTTATCTGCCGCAGAGAGGCAGACTGCTCTAGACTGATGCTCGCGTGCTTTCCCGAGTCCACCTCTCTGTAGAGAAAGCTCTAGGATCCACTGTCTAGGCAAAAATACAGCAGGCTCATCCTAGCATTGCTGACAGCCTGTCAATTTCAGGAGAGAGCTGGAGATTTGGCTTGTTCCTTACTTGAACCAAAGAACCAGTACCAGGCCTGGTGTACTCAAAGGTGAGGCAAACTGGAAAACGAAACAGTAATTAAGGTAAGGAATTTCCATTGTGCTTGGCGATTCATAACTGACCGTCTTTTCATCCCAGTGAGTAAGTGAGTAACTGAGACAAAACAATGCCGGGTGTGTTAGTGCATGCCTGTCAACCAGAAGGCACTCAGGAGGCCGAGGAAGGAGAATGGAGAGGTGGAGACATGCTTAGTCCACACAGTGAGACCCTGTCCCACCACAGGTGAAAAAGGAAAGTGAAAAAGGAAAAAGCAGAAGAAAAATACAATTATCGACCCACCTCCATGCCCCTAAAAACAAATGCTGTTAAGGAGCAACCTTGGGAAAGGCGGAAGACTTCTTATTGATAAAGGGAGAAAGCCCGTGTAAGTCAGAGTACACAAGCTTGCCCAGTGGGGATGCATACACGTTCAGTGAGCTCCAGCGTGGTGCGGATTAGCCCCATCTCACGTAGAGCCAACTCCCCTAGCTATGCTGCCCACACGCCTGGAGATGAAACAGAAACATGAGAGCTGCCCGGTCGAAGCAGGGAGAACCCAATCATCTTTAGACACTCCGTTCCAAAGGAGGCGTCCATCAGTTGTGACAGGACTTGGAATAACTTGCAACTCTGGAGGAAGGCTTGTTTTATGCTAAGGACCTGGGTAATTTTTCTTCCTGTCATTTTTTCCTGTCTGGGGTTGTCCCTGCTTCATCTACTTGTACAAACTCTGTCCTTCCCTGAACTCTATGGCCCTCTTAATGATCCCAAATGCACTCAGCTTTCCAGAATCTTCTGAGCTCTGACAACAGGTAAGGCCTATCAGCTGCGCCCAAACTGTAGCCTTACAGGTTACTAGTGGCCTGGGATAGTCAGGAATGCTGTCCAACACAAAACTGTCAACCTACAGAAAACATTGAGGTATTTTTGCAATTTTTTTAAAAACTTGATTGTGTGTGGTTCCTGAGTGTGAATTTTGTAGATAACAATGCTACGTCACAGTCAAGGTGTTGGACATGTCTGCTGATACATTAGAAGAGTATATTCTGCACTGCATTAGGCTTTATTTGTTCATGGTGACTGTATCTCTCATTACATTATATATTGCTTAAAAATTCTTTCGTGTTGATTGTGTGTGTGTGTGTGTGCGTGTGGGGTCAGAGGATAATCTCGGGTGTCGGTCCTCGTCTTATTGTCCACAGGGTCTCTTGTTCTCTGCGGCACATTCCAGGCTGGCTGGCCCCGGGGCTTCTGGGGGCTGGCTTGACTCCACCTTCCATCTGCCTCCAGGAGTGCTATGGCCGGCCAGATGTGGGCTCCAGGGACCTGAACTCTGGCCCTTGTGCTTGCAGAGCAAGCATTTTACCCGCCGAGTCATCTCCCGGCCCAGTATTATGTGCTTCTTGAAGGAAGAGCCTGTGATTCATATTATTTGCTGTGTCACACACAGTGCTAGGTCACATAGCATGAGCTCATTAAGTAGTTTTGGTTGAATATCTCTGCCTTATTTATACCTACCAATTTATCATCGAATGGGCACCTAAGACACACTTTGCAGTAGAGACTATGGTAGGTCTAAGGGGTGATGGTATGGCTTCTGTAGAATTGGTATTTATTCCCGAGGATGGGGGGGGGTGTCTTGAAGTTGCCCCTAAAGCTTCAAGGAGATGACAAGGTGTGGGCTCTGCTGGTTCAAAAGGACGACTTGCCTTTGCTGGGTCAGCTCACATACAACAAGACAGGAAGAAAGAGTACAAACAGCCAAGAACAGCAACAAGCGTAATGGAGGCTGTGGGCAGGACACAGTGCCAGACTTTGCAAGCCAAAACAATTTGTACTCAGCGTCTGAAGGCAGGCTGCAGTGATAAATTAGGTGAGACTGGCAGGTGCATTTACTCATTAAAGCGAGAACCCGAAGAATCCATCAGCGAAGTTCTGTTTTGTTCTTTCACTTGCTATTACAAAACTCTGCCATGTCATCAATTTTTATAAAATTCAGGCAAGGACAGATGTCTGAAAATAATTAGCGTAACACTGTAGCCCATTAGGAAAGTAAGAATATTTTGATCAGAACGTCGAAAGACACACTCATGTGAGTTAGAAAACTGAATCTCGGGGTTGGAGAGATGGCTCAGCAGTGAAGAGCGCTGGCTGCTCTTTCAAAGGTCCCGAGTTCCACTCCCAGGAACCACACGGTGGCTCACAACCATCTGTAATGGTGGGATCTGAAGCTCTCTCTGGTGTGCATGCAGACAGAGCACTCATACATAAAAAAAAAAAAATACATAAATAAAGAAAAGAAAAAAGGGAATTGCAGGATCTACCCTCAACTGAAGACATTGGTGGGTGTCCTTTCATTCAGCTGCTGAAACCGGTAACCTCTGGAAAACACTCATGCAGCCCCGTCTTCTCTTTTGGTGTGTGGAAAAATCAGGATATGCCCCCCCCCCACCTCCTCCACCTTCCACCCCCGCATCCACATCAAAAATACTGCTTGTCTGGGGGCTGGAAATGAACCCAATATAACATGGCTGCAAGATGGCAGTCAGACAGACTTGATTTTTTTTCTCCCTTGGACAAATACCAACTGTGTATCTCTAGGCAACCTGTTTAACCCTTCCAAGCCTCAGCTACCTCATCTACAACATGGGTAAGATGACAGTATCTTTCTCTTGGGATTACTGTGAGGTTAAGTTAGATAACAGATGTAAAGTTACCTTGATTGATATTTTCTCAGATATATTTACTTAACTTTTTTTTTTTTTTTTTTTTTTTTGAGATAGTATCTCACTAAATAGCTCAGGATGGTCTAGAACTTCTTATTCTATATTGCTGGGAATTAAACCCAGGACCTTATGACTTCTGTGGTAAGTATTCTATCACTGGCCTGTGTCTGCAGATGCCCTTACATAGTTCTTCACACTTTAAGAATTATTATTGTTTTGAAATGTGTGTGTGTGTGTGTGTGTGTGTGTGTGTGTGTGTGTGTGTGTGTGTCCATCCCCAGAAGCACTTGATTCCCTGGAGCTGGAGTTATAGGCTGTTGTAAGTCACCTGATATAGGTGCTGGGACCCGAACTCAGGACCTCTGCAAGAACAGTACGTGCTCTTTACAGCTGAGCCACTGTCGGGACACAGACCAGGAGTGGAGTTGTGTGAGGATTCTGAGTGCTGTGAGAACACTCCAGGAAAAAAAGAGTCTTGTGACCTCAGCTTCTTCCAAACACAGAACTGTTCTTGGAATGTGTTTTCACGCTCCTCCCAGGTGGAGCGGAGAGGAGTTAAGTTAACTTCAGCTGTTGTTATTCATGCGCCTCTATGGAAAAACATGTTTTTGCCACATGTGGCTTGTCCTTGTGACTGTACACTTTACTCAGGACTCAACCTTCAGAGCATAAACTGTCTGATGCTCTGAATAAAGCTGGCTGTAGCATGAGACTCTAGTCCACCTCATTTTTAGGCCCTGTTCTCCTAAGTTCACGATGCAACTAGAGCAGTAAACAAGCTACATCTCCAGCCCCTTTATTATTATTATTTTTTAAACTGTGTGTGTGTGTGTGTGTGTGTGTGTGTATACACACGTGAGTGCTGGTGCCTGCACAGGCCACAAGAGGGTGGCAGATCCCCTAGAGCTGGTGTTCCAGGTGACTGTGGGCTGCCTGACATGGGAGCTGAGAAGATCAGGCCATGCTCTTAACTGCTGGGCCACTCCCCAGCCCTATATGCTAGTATCCCTGAAATCAGTGGACGTCTAAGCTTGCTATTGGCCAGGCGGCAACATTGCCATTGTTGCCATGGCCTGTAGAAACAAGTCAAAGTTGGCAGAATGGGTGTCAACAGCTTAGAAGAAACCCAGGTAGGGCTGAAGAGATGGCTCAGCGGTTAAGAGCACTGACTGCTCTTCCAGAGGTCCCGAGTTAAATTCCCAGCAACCACATGGTGGCTCACAACCTCTGTAATGAGATCTGGTGTCCTCTTCTGGTGTGCAGACATACATACAAACAGAATACTGTATACATAATAAATAAATCTTAAAAAAAAAAAGAAACCCAGGTAGCAGTGGGATTTTCTTTTCAAAATGCTGTACCAATGATGCTGTGACAGCTCAAAGGACAACAGTATGGGGGAGAGCAGACAGGCCCAACACAGACTAAAACATTCAGAGGTGTGCTGGCTCCTGAGTGGAGGGCAAGTTTAGACCAATTTACTAATTGATTTACTTGCATTTCCCTTTTGTGTCTGCATAAGAACGCCATATACTAAAAGTCTAAGCCTAGAGGAATAGTGTAAGCTTGATAGTTATTGACAGGGAAAAAATCCTGGTGTGGCTTGTAACTAAATATTTTTACTACCCAGAAAGTAAAAAAGTACTTTTGTCATGGTGAGCTCAACAGCATTTCCTTTTCTTCCCCTGTGATAAGATAACGGTGCATCCTTCTAATGTCTGTGCTTTGCTTTTTGATAGAGTGTGGTAGTAATCAGCCAGGCACATACTGAGAGCTCAGTAAACAGCTGCCGTGGGTAATGTTATTAGCAAAAAATTTGTAGTTATACTTGTTTCAGCTACATTTAAAAAGCAAGGTCTTATTCTTAGTTTTGCTTATGTGTATCTGTGTGAGTGTATGCTGTGTATGTGTTTATTTGTGCCCATGGAGGACAGAAGAGGGCACTGGATACCCCCGAGCTGGAGTTACAGATGGTGAGTCACCTGATGTGGGTGCTGTGAACTGAACTCAGGTCCTTGATAAGACAGCATTCTTAACCACTGACCCATCTCTCTAGCCTCCCTTCAGCTAGAATTCAAGAGAAATATGTCATTGTCTATGAAGATAACACACCATGGAGGAGGGGCTCCTGAGCTATTGGCAGTTAATGACTGATGGCTGCTAGTGGAGGGTGAGTCATTCTTCTTCAGTCGCCACTGGGAAGTTGCTTGTGCATGAGTAAAAAAAAAAAAAAACAAACCCATACTCATGCTCATATAGGCTACCCTAATCAGACTCAGTGGGTCATAGAAAAATAAAGACATAGATGTAAGAGGGGCTGTACTGGGAAGGAGGGGTCCAGAGGGAATGAAGGATGGAAAGGGTGTGTATGAAAACGATCAAAATACATTATACAAATGTGTGGAATTATCAAACAATACATTTTAAAACGCAACATAGAAAAGCTGATTGAGAAGGGAAAAAAAACCAAAGAAGTAATGCTTTTAATACCTCCCGCCCCTCCATGGCTGGCGTGAATTCCTTGCACGGAGGAGACAGAGGGAGAAGAGATGGGCAAGAGTGAGCTGTGCTTGGGATTAAAGGCTGAATCATAAACTCACCTTCTCAAAACCAGGCTTCGGGAAGTTTATGGAAACCAGAGCTGTAAGAATAAACCATAAGCCTTCCACTTACTCCAAGCAGGGCCCAAATTAATGGAGTGTGGGACAGTGATTATAAATTCTTCCCATTTGCTCCCTCATTTATGCCTCACAGTACTCTGACAGAGGAGTAATAGGTGGTGCGTCCACTTACCCAGGGGGCCCTGCACATTTACTAAGACACAGCTTACACCACATTCTTGGGGCTTTTCTAAATTCACTGACACGGATGTGTTTTATTGGCTTGATTAGAGCTAAGACAAACACTGCCCAGATTTACCAAGCCCGTCACAGAGGCTGTGAGATGATCAAGTATACACACTCTAATATGTAAGGGGGAGAGAAAGAACGGAAATTCTTCTCAGGTAATGGTAAGTTAGGCTGTCTCTGTGTACCCAGGAGGGGACAATGTTATGAAAAACAGCTCTTGACAGAAGCTTTCTACAGTAATGTCACAGAACCAAGACACGAAGAAGAACAATTGTCGTGGGGTTAGAGAAATGATGGTATTCAAGGAATCCACCATGACAGCTCCCTATGCTCCACAAAAGGATCGCCAGCTGAGCGATGCAGAGAAATCTGCTACACGAGAACCATGGAGCGGTTCAGGCTGTCTGATTTTACACATACAAGTGGTGCTAAATACTAATTTGTGTACTCTGAAATTTCTTCCTACCTTAAAGACAGTGTCTTATTTTGAAGACGCTAGCTTAAAAATTCCTAATTTGTCCTTCAGTTTTCAGAGCACAAATGTCGGTTGGTCTCACTTCTTGGAACGACTGCGCCCCCTCCCCCTTTCTTTTTCACAAAATCATTTATTTTTAATTATGTGCAAGTGTCTGTATGTGGGGTTATGTACATGTGAGTGTAGTGCCCATGGAGGCCAGAGGAGACAGATCTCCCTGTAGCTGGAGTTACAGGTAGTTTTGAGCTGCCCAATGAGGGTGCTGGGAACTGAACTCGGGTACTCTGTAACATCAATAGGCAGTAAGCAACCATGAGCCACTGTTCCAACCCCTCCCCCTCATCCCTTCTTTAACTGGCCTGATCTGTTTCTTGTTTAGGTGGTAGTGGTAATTGAACCTAGGACCCTGTACACAGTTACATGCTCTACCACTGAGCTATGCTCACAGCCTAGATTGCTTGGCTTAATACTATCATTCCCTCCCCCTCCCCCCCCTCCCCACTGCCGGGACAGGTTCTCACTTTGCAGCCCTAGCTGTCTTGGAACTCACTATGTAGCCCTGGCTGTCTTGGAACTCACTATGTAGACCAGGCTGACTTCAAATTCACAGAGATCGTCTGCCTCTGCCTCCCGAGTGCAGGGATCAAAGGTGTGCACCATGATAGACTAATCCTACCATTCTTAACTCCAATTATCTAGAAAGCCATTCCATAAGCAGTGAGCTCATTATCATTAGCTATTATGGAAACAGCTAATATTCTTCACTATAGTCAATATTCTATTGGAAAGTGCCAACGTTTTAGAACAGGAAATGTCCAATTAGAAAGTAAAGCACAAATCAGAGAAACTCGAATTCAGATTAAGTTGATTGAGGAATAGACAGGCAAGTGTAAGAAAGATAGAGTTTGAGACTCGGAAACATGTATTCACTGAAGCTTTGACATCCAAAGTGAGAAGGCAGAGTGGACATGGAGCGGAAAGGCACAGTATCTAGCGGGCCAGAGTACCAACAGTATCATTTGGTTTTCAGTAAGAAAGATGTGGTGGGCCGGGCAGTGGTGGCACACGTCTTTAATCCCAGCACTCAGGAGGCAGAGCCAGGCGGATCTCTGTGAGTTCGAGGCTAGCATGGCCTACAGAGTGAGTTCCAGGACAGGCTCCAAAGCTACACAGAGAAACCCTGTCTCAAAAAACCAAAAAAAGATGTGGTGGTACTGGCCTCAAACCCCAGTACAAAAGAAGCTGAGGCAGGAGGATCCTGAGCTTGAGCAACCTGGGCTACATAGTGAGACCCTGTCTCACCAAGCGTAACCACCCCCAAATCCCCCCAAAAGAAGAACAGTATTTCTGAGAATAGGAAAATAATGCAATCTCATCTTATTTCCCTTTATTTTTGAGACAGGGTCTTCTGTAGCCCAGGGTGGCTCTAAATCGCTCCTGCCTCACTTTTAGTTTGCGTGTTGCTGGGCAACTAAAACCAGGGCTTCCTGCACGGGGCACAGGTGCTCTACCTACTCAGCGACATCCACGGTTCCCATTGAGTCTTTTATGATGACAATTGGGAAAACAGAAAAGAAAACAAACAAACAAACAAAAAAGTCCTCTAGTTCACCCCAGTTCAACTATCCACTGACTGGCCAATCAAGCTCTTCTGATGACCAAGGAAAATCGGATAAGGCAGGTCACGTGAGAAGTCACTGGCTAATTAAGAGTCTCTTAACTATTATTTTTGTTTGCCGGGCACTTGAAAGTCTTTGAAGTTTGTGTATGGTCCACAGAGGTTTGTGATCACAGAGGCCTCACCCCGTAAAACCTGAGCGTGCTGTGAGGTCATTATTTTTAGCTTTTCTAGTTGCTTTCAAGCTTCTTTTTGGGTGTACATGATCAAAAAACAAAACAAGCTGTCCTCAGCAAAAGAGAATTTCAGAACCCCAGGAGATGAAGGTGGCCCAGAGACGGGGAAGGGCAAGTGGGAGAAGGAGAAAGGCTGGGCCCCCATTTCTTTTCAAGACACGGTTTCTCTGTGTAACCCTGGCTGTCCTAGAACTCACTCTGTAGACCAGGCTGGCCTCGAATTCACAGAGATCCGCCTGCCTCTGCCTCCCAAGTGCTGGGATTAAAGGCGTGCACCACTGCTGCCCATTTCTAGGCAGCCACTCAGCCCTGGTTTTCTGTCAGCCTCCTCCTGTGTGTTTCTTGGGTGTGCACAGCAGACAGAAGAGTTCCCTGGAGCGGGCATAATCCTGTGGAGTTTATGCGTCACAACACAATTACCAGAAGGGGCCAGCTGTCCCTCCTCCCAGTGTCAAGTTTCCTGTGGAAAAAGTCTGATTGGTCCACGCTGGGGTTCATCACGATGAAGGCAAGGAGAGGCAGTTGTGGTGCCTCACCAAGTACAGCCAGGGCTTCCACAGGCCCATGCCTGTACACAAATCCTTGCTGAAAGCTGAGCTGATCCCTCCGAAGATGCCTCATGGGTCACCGAGGAGCTAGGAAGGGAGTGTGCCTATAGGGGTGTGTCCCCTGCATCAGGCTTTCGTCCACATCTGATATATGCTCCTTCACACTGTCCCTGATGATGTTCCACATGGCTCATGTCGGCTGTGCCAGGCACCTCGGCAAGGATGGGGAGTCTAACACGTTCTCAGAGGTTCCCACAGAGCATCTGCAGACAGGCTCTTAACAATCAGATGGTTAGACAGCTGAGTGATGGGAAGTAAATGGACATGGTGCTTTGGAAATGTGAAATGAACATGTGATCCTCTTGCGGGGAAGGGTGGTGAATAAGGGCAGGCCTCTGTGAGGAAGTGAAATTGAACTTCCGCTGCAGGAAGGAATAAGGTGAGGAGGACAAGAGGAAGGTGGGGGGAGGAGGAAGGACAGGCATCCCAGGCAATCCCAGTACAAAGGCCTTTAGGTGGAGACCAATTGGTATGAGGTGAATCAGGAGGAAGAGGCAGAGGAGAAATCACACAGGTCCTGTTGGCCTGGGAGACGAGTCAGGAGGCAGCTGAAGTGGTCCGCGTGGAGGAGCTGAGCTGAGGCCAGATGGAGCTGGAGGTGGCGCTCCTGACAGTGACTATGGGAATGGGCGGACTGAGCGTATCAATGCCTTTCTTTTTTGTTTCTTTTTAAAGATTTATTTATTTATTATGTACACAGAAGAGGGTGCCAGATCTCATTACAGATGGTTGTGAGCCACCATGTGGGTGCTGGGAATTGAACTCCGGACCTCTGGAAGAACAGTTGGTGCTCTTAACCTCTGAGCCATCTCTCCAGCCCCATCAATTCCTTTCTGCTTCCTGCACATTTCTCATCGTGACTAATCATTTGGAAGGCTATGATGACTGCTTCATAGTCTTGCTACTAATGCCTTCACTAAAGGAAAGCTGGGCAGTTCTGCATTTTTTCCCTCAAAGGTTTTTCTTTTGCTGGTTCTAGAAGAATGCTTTCATGTCCGAAATACTTCTTCGCTCCTTAGGTCCTTTCAATGTCTTCTTTGGGTCTCACGAGATTGGCAGCTCTGATATGTCAATGTGAATGACTGGTACGAGGTAACTGGGGCAGGGACGACTACTGAGCCACTTCTGCTACCTCCTAGAGCTCTCTGCCCTCTGGAACTCTCCATGGATCTGACCTGAACAGCTAGCTGAGACACAAGAGATGAAGTGAATAGTCGGTCCTTCCCTGTCTTTACTCCACTTCAGATTCCTGCCTTTCCACTCTGGCTGTCACACAGCGGGGAGGCAGTAATGGGCCTTGTCACCTCCATGGCCAGCGTTACCTGAGGAGACTGGCACTGTTTTTAGTTTGGAGGCAGAAAGGATGTTAATGAGTACATTCCATCAGGACCCACCAATTAGATACACTAAAATTATGTCACCGTGGCAACATGCTGCTTGGTCTTCTGTCCCATATTTACCAGCTAATGATGGCACACAGAGGCAGGCAGTTCAAGTGTTTAAAGCTATCAGTACTAGGGTTGGACATACAGTTATCACAGCTCAGTAGCAACCGCATAACTTGCACTCTGCTTTCGGCATCTGCCCCCGAGTCCTCTATCAGACAGGCCTGGGGATCACTGAAAAGCCAGGGGTGGAAGGTGAGCCTTTTTGGATGGCCCCTAAAGTCTGGTTTAGCAAGAACCGGAAGGCTAGGTCCCCTTATTCCAGAGTGAACTTAGGTTTCACTATGCAGAGCGGGCTCCTGGGCACGGTGTATATGTAAAACCTGGTTAGCTCTGGCCAGTTAATGACTGCATGTTCAGATAAAGGGACTTAACTCACCAAACAGTTCCGTGCTTTATTAATTTCTCTGGCAGAAACTGAATGCAAAACCACACTCACATCGCACCTGTGGTTACACACAGAAGTGAGGCAAATCAAAGATATTGCTCCCTCAGGCATCCTAACTGTCAGAGTGTAAAGCTATTTATTAAAAGTGAACTACAGAGCTGAATGCAGATCCATGTATATGTTCCAGGATCCGCTAAGACCAACTTGGAGATAATCTAGGAGGGATTTCACTACCTTTGCTGGTAGGAAGGAGAAAGAAGCTGCGCGCAGGAGCTCTTTGAAGTAAGTAGAAGATGAGATTAGGGACTGACAAGAAAAGCTGCAGTATTACTCCAGACTCAATTTTTAAAATCTGGCCTTGATGCTAGGCACCCCATGACAAAGTCTACATCAAGATATGCCGACAGCAGGGCCTGATGGGCAACACACTTTGTTCCCATTTCTCGGGCTAGTATCCTGGAAGGGGAAGGTTTCCATTAGATGAATAACTGGAACTTATACAAGTGTATAACCAAATAGGTAACGTGTAACTTAAAAATTGATATTCACTAGGCCAAAGGAATAAAATAATTCAGACATCTGGGGCTGTCACTAAATGATACACGAATGTTTTTGTAACTTTTTGCATCATACTCCACATTTTATGAGAGTATAATTCCTCAAACACAGAGTTAAAAAGGGATCTATTGGGTTTTAAATGCATTACCAAGGTGTCACAGTAGGAATTTCCCAAACTGGCTACAAAATATTGCAGAAAGAAAGCCCTACAATTGCAAAGCAATCTTGATCTATTCCTCGAATTGAGGGAACAAATTACAAGCAAGAAAACATTTGCATACTACATATTGCTTTGACTGTGCAATGGCATTTGTTTGCAAGGCCCAGAATGTGTGCTGTAAACGGCAGCCACAAATCATGGTGCACAGCAGAACGGGGGCTTGCCTAGTCTAAGGCTCTACTCCTGGGAGCCGTGGGGGAGACTCAGTACCAAGGTTTCCTTGTGGATGCAGAAGCTGCTGAGGGAGACCTTGTTCTTGGAGAAGGAAGGGGCC
>CABHPR010140409.1:0-37571 GCA_902168415.1 Peromyscus melanophrys | reverse complement strand
CACACACACACACACACACACACACACACACACACACACACACACACTGTTCTGCCCTTTGTCAACCAGATCAATATTTCAGATGCAAATGAGGTAAACCCAGGGGAAGAGAGATTCATATTGAGGTGTGAAAACATTTCAGGAAGAAAAAGACAGATCCGTTTAAGTGTACAAACACACCCAATAAATCATGGTGAGGTTGGTGGGGGTGACTGTTCTTCCTTCTGGCAGCTTTGTAATTACTTGCTCAACACAGCAACAACTTTCTTTGGAAACAGTCACTCTATATGCAAGACAATTATAGCACTGGGCATCTTTGCTGGCCAAAGCTAAAGCTATGTACGTCACAATCCATTAGGTAGGAGATGTATCTGAACAGCCTGAAGTTTATTAAACCCAAGTGCTACTTTCCCCTATCACTTTTCTCAAGGTCTCCCAAGGGCAGTCATCGGCTATTTCTAATACTCCATCAATCCAATCTGTAAATAATTCTAAGTCCAGACTTTCTGAATTATTAACCTGATCAATGAGAACTGAAAGCTCTCAATTCAGCTTTCCCAAAACAAGTTCTAATCTTTGGCTGAAGTTCACAATATGAGATCCTGAGAAATTCTACAATCAGTGAAAAACATTCTGTTGCTTTCCCCCCTGTGGATCTGCCTTGTCTGCATTCGTGTTTGAACACGTTAGAACATACTGAAATGAAAAGAACAGAAGCAGTCCTGCTTTGTGTGTCACTGAGATCTCACTTCATAAAAACTACCTGTCTTGTTTACAGCTCCCCATTTGTATTTAACTATGTAATGACTTGCATTATCCTGTAATTGGTTCCCATGTAAAAGCATCATTTTCTCAATTAGTTTGTAAGGAAATGGGGCCAAACCTTGAATGGGTTCATTTTTGCCAGCAGCAATATGTTGGAGTCAGCTTATACAAATCTATGAAAGACAATTTTGAATTTTGTAGGGAATTCTGAATTATTATAAGAGTAAAAACATAAAGGCTTATAATTAACTAAATGATAATAAAAGCAAAGATAATAAAGACCCAAGGCTTATTATCACCCATTTCAGTATAGTTTCACATTATCTGTGGTTGTGAAGTTATTTACAGATTTTTTTTGTTGTTGTTGAAAAAGCTTTTCTGATGATCCAGTGCTCTAGTCCTTCTACAGATTTATAGTCAATAACTTCACGTTCAATGACTTACTGTGAAGAGACTAAAATGAACCTTGATATGAATATTTATAGCACAGAAATATACAAATACTAGATATCAGGGTTCCTCCTCTCTTCTAAAAAGCAGGGTAAACATTTACCAGACTATCAGTGATTACTATTTAAAATCCTGGTGACAGGGGTATATTCAAGAACATGGGAGAGGAAAACACAATATTGTAGGAATAAATCATTGACTTATTATTTCACCTTATACAGACTTTGTTTGTATTTGCTTTATTCAAGCCTGTGTAATATATAGTTATCCATAGACAAGGGTGAGGACAATGTGTTCTGAGAACCTCTGTGTTGCTCCTAATGAGGATTACTTGGAATGGAGATAGCATGATAATCAACAATGAGAGACTCAAAGTTCCTATTATTTTTGTTTCTGAATACTTTGGACTTCATTCTGTGCAAAGGGTGAGGTGAAAATCCTAGTGGTAATTATGTAAAGTCTAAACAACTATAGAAAATGGGTGAAATATATTTTATTTTAGAAATAGAACATCAGGAACTTAGAAAACTTAAGTAGAGACCCATTCATATTTTTAGCAATTGTTAGAACCTGGTAAGTCAAATTCTGTCCGTACTATTGATCAAGCACAAAACTAAACCCATGCCATCGTAGCAATTTGGTCCAAGACAGGAAATGACATTTGAACTAAGGCTTAGGTGTGCTGCTAGTGTCATTGAGTATAAGGGGAACCTTGATATTGGTGGCAGAAAAATAGGAATACTTGGTAAGGAAAAATGAAATGAGCATACTTCTTCTGGAGGACAGGTAAGAATTGTAGATATTTGATGAACTGTCATGTAAGGAATATATTAGGCCCACCTTTGTTTGCCTTAAGGAACAATATTAAAATTTCTTTAAGTTGAAAAAAAGGACTCACGAAAACAAAAATTTAGTAAATAAATGGTAAAATATGCAGTGCCCCTTTTAATGTCATAGTAAGTCCCTATATCACTGGACATGTCCAGGGGTGAATAATCATGGCATGACAGAGTTCTATTATGCCTCTGGGTCTTTTCAAATATTTTCTTGTTGTAGGAAAAGAGAGATGAGTTTGGACTCTCTTTGCTCCCTCTAGTCTCATAACTGCATCATATGCAATCTAAGGTTTCTTAAAACAAGCTCTATGGGGGGGCAGCTTCCTTTCAAAGACTATTCCTGACCATGTGGCCTGAGCAGTGGGCAGAGAAGTAAACTAAGTTGACAGAGCATCCATCTTCCAAGCTGCAGAAAGGTGACCTCTGACATTACAGTGGGAGACAAAGTTCTCAGCAGGTCCTTAGGCAATTGTGGAAAATGCAGCTGGAAGGGAGGTCCAGTAAAAAGAGAAAAGGGAGAGTCAGACAAGGGGTTCATTTCATTTACCCAGAAGGACTTTCCAAGTCAATAGAATATTTGCAGTACAAAACATGCCGAAGAGTAAGAATGCGGTGTATTAAAAACCAGAAAGTCACAAAAGATAGGCATGTGACTACTCTCACCGCATAATTTTTTAAGATCTTGCATGCAGGTTAATATGATTAATAATAGGGAGAAATTGGATTTCCTTAAGGTATGTTTTGTTAATTTCTTTTACTTTCAGAGTCTTACTGCTTTAGTTAACAATTGCTCTGTTCTAGTGTTCTCGCTCAGGGCATAAGCCCCAATTGTTTAAAGCCATAAATACAGGAATAACTAAATTGACCCTGTAACCAGAATTTTTCTGCTGAAAGGAAGTGCTGTGTACAAGGTGGACTAGGCAGCAGTTAAGAGGTCCATCTGTGTAGTTAGTCTGTATATATTGAATACAAATGTGCACTAACTTTGTAGAAGTTCCTTCGCTTTGTCTAACTTATAAGTACACTGATCATGAAATCTATACTTCTGTTTAAGGTTTATTGTGAGATAAAGTAATAACACACCGAGTCTTGAACATTTAAGATGGTGTCAGTCTATAATAGACACTCAATAAATAATAATAATAATTACTACTGTTGTTATCAACTTTAAACAAGACATTTGTTGCATTCCACTAATCAGATTAAATGGAATGATTTATTTCAGTGCTACAGAGAATCAATTAAAGAATAACTAAGCCCTCTTCATTATATATAGATTGATTTATATGTAAGCAACAATCACAAGGGTATTGACATTAATTAATTTTAAACATTGGTAATAGCCAGTTAAAGTGTAGAAAGTGTGGCTATTTCAAATTTATTGAAAATTCCTATGAAAAAATTCACATCAGAAATGATTGCTTCTGTTCAATGCACATCATTTTGGTGGGAGGTGTAATTGTGCTTCTAGGTACCTGTATGTAAGCTATTTGAAGAACAGTAAAGTTTAAAATAATGTCACATTGTATCTTCTCCAGTCCTCTGCAAGTCAAACAGCTGACTAGCGAGGGTGGGATTTAATGACATGTTGTTCTGAATGATTTAGAATCATCACAAAAGTTAAAAGGATAGGAACATGTGCAAGAGCACATTCATGTTGCTTGATAGCTTTGGTTTCTGGACCAGTCTTGAGATCTAGAACTTTGCTATCCTTTTTAATGGGTTATAAAATGCAGTGCAGTACCATACCCCCTAGCCACTATGAGGCTATGACATTTAAATTTCAATAATATTACAATTACATTCCTCATTTGGTTTAAATGTTCAAAAGTCGGTTAGTGGCAATAGCACTGGACAGTTAGGATATGGAACAACCATGTTATCCCAGAGAGTTCTAGGGTTGAGTGCTGGGACGAGAGGAGCAGGTGTGAATGGAATAAAGTGGGAACTGGAGGAGAAACCAATCTTCAACATGGTGAAGATGCACAGCCTGCATGTGGGGTCCTGTGCAGACTGCTCTTCGGGTAGGCTTAAGGCAGTTCTTCCAATAGGAAATTTTTAATACAATGTAAATCCAACAATGTGTCTTTGGTGTGGGTGGCTGGGAAGAATGCAGCAGCTGGCAAGATACAGGAATAACTGATAAGAAGCTAAGCATCATGGTTACTGTGTGTACACAGTACTGTGTGTTATAGGAAGGGTGATAAGTTCCCATGCTAGTAGGCTTTTTCCTGTCCATATGAATCATCCCTTAAGGTCCTTCTGTGAGTGAGGCAACCCACCTGGGATTGTGATTGGAGACAAATTTACTTCAGCAGGAGGCTGGTTCCAAAATGCCAACACTAAAGAAAACAAAAAAGAAAAAGAAAAAAAAACTCACAATCTCCTAACAGTTTGGCTAACAGATTTAATGACAAATTCTTTTTAGATATGATAGACACATATCCTACAGCATTGAGCTGCAAGTATTCCCCTTGCTGTGGTCCTTCTGTCCACAAATAGATAGTCATATTGACTTATTTTAATCATGTTTTTCAGGATATGATATCATTCTCCATAATTAATTTTCCATTCCCAGGCATTTTTTTAAAAAAGTAGTTCACATTTTTTTGCATTGTTTCCCTTTACTGTCAAATCCAAACCTTTTTATTTTTCTTTTCTTGTCATGATATTAAACAAGACACTGGATGACATAAAAAGGTGGCTGCTCTGACATGTGCTACCACTGAAAATCAATGTTGTATCCTTGGCTTGTTCTAGGGAAGTAAGACTCTGCAGAACTAAGCTATGAGGTGATGTGCATGGCTCCTTAGAGAACATTTGAGGTTGTAATGTTAGATTACAGCCTGCATGAGGGGGTCTGGGACTCCTGTGCAGACTGCTCTTTGGGTAGGCTTAAGGCAGTTCTTCCAATAGGAAATTTTTAATACAACGTAAATCCAACAATGTGTCTTTGGTGTGGGTGAATAAAGTGTTGGGGAGGGCAGGCAGCCAAGGTCAAAGGAGAGCAGTATCAAGAGATGCAAACTGCCATACTCAAGTACTCAGAGAAAGAAGCAGACCCATAGAAATGGTCTACCAAAAGCTCCCTGATTTATTTCCTGTTCATTTAATTTTCTACATCCTCAGTAAATCTTTATCCAACAGAAACTCCCCAGTTGTTTGGAATTATATTTCCTCTAAAAACTAAGATATGTTAAAAAACGAATCTCCTCTAAATGAACAGAATGTTTTTTTTTCCAAAGATTTAACTTCAAGTACTGACTGAAACAAACAGAAATATAATAATATACACCAGTGCAGAATCCCTTCCCTGATCTGCCTCTGAGTGTCCATTCTCTGTCTTCCTACACATTCAAGATCTCCATTTCAGTCTTGCTGACAAGCTGTTTGCAGAAAAGCCGTGCTCACCAGAAGCTAAGGCAGGAAGAAATTCACATAGGACACTTGCCCTGCTTCTCTTGCATTGTGAAATGACTCTGAAAGGCTAACAACTTCATGTAATATTTGGTGGTCTTTGGCAAGCAGGGATTGATTATTAATTGTCCAAAGTGCTTCTAAGTGTAGGAATGGAAAGTTCTGGAGCAATATGTAAAAGTTGGGCTCAGTTAGACCCACATTAGCTCCTACTGTTTGTCTAGGAACATCGCATTATGTGGAAAGAAGGGGACACTGAAGAGGATGTGCATCTCAAGAAGTGTCCACTATGTTCTATTGTGGATCAACATCCTCATCCCTGCTCACTGGCTCACTGCGAGGTGCAGGCTGTAGCAGGCCATTCATTGTGTGAAGAGGCTTTCAGGACACATCTCCACACAGCCTTCAGACTTGTATTTCTCCCTCATCGAAAGTTTATCACAAGTCTACCATTCACGAAGCAATGTAATTTTTGGATACCACTGAAAATAACACACTGCTCCTGTATAAAAACAGACTCAAATAAAACCTACCTAAAATGTCTATCTTCACAGTGCTGCGGTATTTGCATTTTACGGAAAACATTTTAAAATCATTTTAGTAAGTGGAATCCATTTTCCTCCATGAACTGCTAATACTGAATTCTTAATAGCTTCCCCAGGGTTTTGTGTCTTGCTATGAAACCTTGAGTGATTTCATCATTGTTGAGGCACAGTAAATAATCACAGTTTATGCTCATAAGCATAAAAGTCTCATCTATTACCCTTCCTAGGTTTTATATTCTTAAAGATAGAAAACTTATTTTCCATGCAATCTGAGTATGAGACAATGCTAAATTGGTTGATAAGCCTGGTGAACATTGGTATAAACATTCTTAAAAAGCTTTAATGTATAATATCAGCACTTTAAATCCTTATAGAGACAATTATGCTCCAAATTTCTCAGTTTTTAAATAAGCCGCTGACTGACGCTTTCCTTTGTTGGAGCTCATCTTTGTTTTCTTTTTGCTTATTTTTTTTTCATAAAAATACCACGTCAGCATGTTCTTCTTCTAAGTAGCACCTTTAGGTTCATGTTCAAAATTTTAAATGTCCTGTGTGGAATGCAATAATATTTTTTTAAATGTTAGATAAAGGGGTAGTTTATAAAAGTATTCCAAGTGACTCCCACAGATAATATAAACTATGTATGTAGCAAGTGGTTGCCACACAGGGTTAAGGGGAGGTCCCTATTGGCTGAAGACACGACACACTTAGGACACAATACCATATAGCCTACATGCTACCAAAAATACTATACAAACTGCCATGGGAGGGAAGAAAGTAAACAGGCCTACCCTGTTGCAACACCTATAGGGAACACTCATATGTTAGTGGTAACAAACAGTTGTGTATTTATACTTAAGGCTCATTCAATGGGAGATAAATCATACCTGGTACTGAAATCCTAGCCAGCTTCCCAGAGCCAGTGAGATCATGGACATTAGCAAAGAATCTAGTACTGCCACTTGGCTAGACCATCATCATTCCTTACTGTATTCTATATATTATACTTATATCCACAGGAAAATGTAGCTACTACCTCTCATTAAGGAAGCCTCTCTTTAAAGCAAATGGAGAGCACCACAGAAAACCACAGCTCAACACAATGGGGAGAACAATGGGTAACAAGCCCAGTCTCAATGGATACCTCTGTGTCATAGCTCCTGCATCTATGACTCAGGGAACATCTATGGAATAATGGGTGGAAATATTGTAAGGTTCAGAATGAATGGTGAAATAGTCTATCCTAGAAATTGCTGCATAGACAAGACCAGAACAATGTCAATATTAATGGATGTATCAACATAGAAGGGGGACTATTTCACAGGGTTCCACTTCTGACAAAGAACTACAGGCAACTAATGACTGCTTGGAGAAGAATTAGCTTTTTTCCCAAGGATAAGCCCCTTGTTTGGTTGCCCGATGCAGAGTGGTGAGCCTTAAAATCATATAGTCACTGTGGTGGTTTGAAAGAAAATGGCCCCCAAAGGGAGTGGCACTATTTGGAGGTGTGGCCTTGTTGGAGGAAGTGTGTACCTGTGGGGGAGGGCTTTGAGGTCACTTTTGCTCAAGCTTCTTCAGTGTGACTGTCACTGGACTTCCTGCTGCCTGCCTATGAAGATGTAAGGACTCTCAGCTCCAGGACCATATCTGCCTGCATGCTGCCATGCTCCTCTCCATGATGATAATGGACTGAACTTCTGAACTGTAAGCAAGCCACCACAATTAAATGTTGTCCTTTATCAGAGCCGCCATGGTCATGGTGTCTCCTCACAGCAATAAAGACTCTAACTGAGACAGTCACCAACAATAAAAATGGATCAGCAGGTTGTATTTATATATTATTCATAATTATACGTTTATATTTATGTATGTTTATATCAATAATCATCAAAGAAAAGCTATCAACTTGAGGGGGGTTATATGGGAAGGGTTACAGGGTAGGTTTCTTGGAGAGACTGCAGGGATGGAAGGGAGGAGACAAAGTGTAGTAATTCCATTTCAATTAAAACATATTTAAAATAAAAACTACAATGATTTTTAATAATAACAGATAGTGTGCTGGAGTGATGGCTTAGCAAGTAAAACACTGGCTGTGCATGGATGAATGAAACTAGAGTTTGGAACCCAGGCCTCCAAGTAAAAACAATGTGGGTATGGCAGTTGGCCTATAATTCCATCATATGAGAAGTGGAGATAGTGAGTCTAGGAGCAAGCTGGCTAGCCAGACTAGCCAGAATGCCAATCTCTGGGTTTAGCAAGAGACTTTGCTTCAATATCAAAGGTAAAAAATGGCCAAGCAGTATCCCTGACATCAACACCAGGCCTTCATACACATGAACATGTGAGCTGATATATGCAAATCTGCTTTTTTCCATATAGGTATACATGCATCTACCCATGCATCCAATGTGTGTGTGCACGCACGCACACGCACGCACACACACACACACACACACACACACACACACACACACAGATAACATTAAAAATTAGTAGGGCGGTGGTGGTGCATGCCTTTAATGCCAGCACTCGGGAGGCAGAGGCAGGTGGATCTCTGTGAGTTCGAGGCCAGCCTGGGCTACAGAGTGAGTTCCAGGAAAGGCGGAAAGCTACACAGAGAAACCCTGTCTGGAAAAAAAAAAGTGCATCTTGAGGATGATTGAGGTGTCTCAAGGAGTAAAGGCATTTGTGCCAAGCCTCATGAAGGAGCAAATGGGCTACAAACGTGTTTAAATATAGAATTATAAAGGGAATTGATCCTTTGACAAACAAGCACATTATTGATTGACTAATTCAGTTCATATATATTGATAACTGTATTTTGCTTCAGTGGGAAACCATTATTATATACCATTATAATATCCATTATTTTAGAATGTCAATATTTATATATAAGCCAAGCATGAAACAAGCAATTTCAAGAATAACTCAACACATGGGCACTGTAGAGAGTGCTTCACAGTATGAGCACTGGCTGATCTTTCAGAGGACCTTGGTTCGATTCCCAGCACCCACATAGCTACAGACAGCCATCTGTAACTCCAGTTCCATGGAATATGATGCTCATCTCTGGCTTCTGAAAGCACTTCATGAACATGGTGCACATACATACATACAAGCACTATATATACAGGTAAAATAATAAATCAAAATTTAAAAGAGCACCACAAATCTTACTTATGGAACTTTATATACAAGTGCATTTTGTTAAATATTTCATGGATATAAAATATGAAATAGTTTCTAGATGTTGTAGACATATAATTTTTAATTGTATTATATATATACATTTGTAATTTTATAAAATATGATATATACATACATACACAGTAATTCTGAATACAATCAATTCTCAAGGATATGGTAGGGATATCGTGTTTCAAGTGAAATTCACAGTCATGTATGCAAACACTGATTTCAAAGATTTCTCAATAACGGAGAAACCTACCTATAAATTCTAGGTTAAACAATGTATTTTACATGTTGTCCTTTTGTCTTCATCTGAAAGTGTTAAACACATCTAAAAGTTTTGTTTGATACTTTGTTGCATTTTGATCTAGTCTATTCAGCCTTCTGTAACAAATTATCACAGAACTGGTGGCTTACCAACTACAGACATCCATTTCTCACAGTTCCAGGGCTGAGAAGTCCGAAAGGGTAGATTCAATGCTAAGTGATTGAGGACCTTGTTTCTGACTGACAGTGGTACTTCCTCACTGAGCTTTCACATTATGAATTGGATGAGCTAGCAGTCTGTGGTCTCTTTTATCATCTTGGTGGCTGCCCTTGTGATAAATTCAGTTGCTAAAGGCCTAACCTCTTCATACTGTTGTGCGCAGAGTTAGGATTTCAGTGTTAGAAGAAGGCAGGAACACACAGAGTTTCTCCACACCTTTTTTTTGTACCATTTTTGTTCAGTTATTTCAATGTCTTAAATATGTATTTAAATATTCATCATATAATCTTTTTAGAAGTATAAAATCAATCTCTATACAGCATTTAGCGATTTTTTTCTTGATATTCTGTTTTGTATAATGTTAACATTTAATAACCTGTTTCTTTTTAGTTTTTCAGACAAAAGGAGTGACTATCTACTAGAACATTTATTTCTAAAAACATTTATCTTTAAATTATTTTATCAATTTAGTCAGTGAAAAAAATATAGATAATAATAGTACTTAGATCCAAGCTTTCATGAGAACTAAGGGACTTAAAATATTTAAGGCATGAAAGACAGCATACAGCATGTTTATGCTTGCAGACATGCATTAATAAGGAATTCCTATTTAGTATTATTAACTTACTGGTTGATACAAGAGTGGAACTCACTATAATTATGCAAAATGGAGTGAAGGTTGTACTTTTGCCATCTGGAGTTATTTTTGATCTAATTCTTTCTAATTTTTCTGTAGTTTACAAAGTTTTCTTTATCACCTCACAGGTATCCCGCTGTTCTCTTTTTCAGTGATATAGTTGTCCATAATTTATTTTTAATTCTACTTAGTGATTATCTGTGCAACTTCCAAGGCTAATCTTTTAAAACATAAAATATTACAAACATATGGAAAACTACAGATAAAGCTATAACAGACAACAGACAAAAATGTTGTCATTAAATTTAACAGATGTTAACATCTCGCTCTGCTTGCTTCAGAGCATCTCCTTAGAGAAATAAATCACAGATAGATCTTCAGACAGCTCCACACCCAGAGCCTTGGTCCTGAAACTGGCGGCAAATACTCCTATACGTCTTTAAATATTTCAGCCCATGACACTGCACCTGATTAGCATTCAGTTAATAATGGGAATGTTTGCAGTTTTCCTATTTCTTTCTCTTGTTACTACATTTTTATATATAGAATATATTTTATTGGATATCTGATGTGGATTAGATATGAAATATCAGGTGCAGCATTCCACATTTGTTGTCAGAGGAGAGGAAATTGCAAACTGAGGGCTCTGACCTAATCAAAGGATTAATCTATGGATAGATTTTTTTTAATTGGTCAAATGAGATATGCTGGAAACTGGAAAGTGGGCCTCCCTGGAGAGAGTGAGTCCATGGGTGTGTCTTTGAAAGGTGTGTCTTCTTGTCAGCTTCTTCCTCTCTTTAGGTCTGCATTCTGAATACCGTGAGGAAAGGAGCTTCCCTCACCACACATGCCACCAACCTTAGACTGAAACCATAGGATGAATACGTTTTCCTCCTTCAAGTTGTTTTACTCAAGGATTTTTTGTCATATTTTTGAAACATTATTGCCATTAGGATTACTATATCAAATACCTTTTCATAATAATAGTGTTTCATTTTAGGCTTTTACCCAATTTAAAAAGTACTTGGCTTTGCTTTTAAAAGTTTTTCATATTCCTTACCTATCTGTTTTACATGGAATTTTTTCATGATGGTCTTCTCAATTTTGTTTCATCTAATGAAACAGTGTTGTTTTATATGTTAGAGTAACTTTAAAAAATGTTTGTAGATATTATATTGTCTATGTGCTGGATAGTTTCATGTCAACTTGACATAAACTAAACACATCTGAGAGGAGGGGACCTCAATTAGGAAAATGACTCCATAATACAAAGTGCTGTAGGGCATTTTCTTAATTAATTATTGATGTGGGAAGAGACATTGTGGGTGGTACTATCCCTGTGCTGGTGGTCCTGAGTTCTATAAGAAGGAAGGCTGCGGGCGGTGGTGGCTCACGCTTTTAATCCCAGCACTTGGGAGGCAGAGGCAGACGGATCTCTGTGAGTCCGAGGCCAGCCTGGTCTACAAAGCGAGTTCCAGGAAAGGCACAAAACTACACAGAGAAACCCTGTCTGGAAAAAACCAAAAAAAAAAAAAAAAAAAAAAAAAAAAAAAAAAAAAAAAAAAAAAAGAAGAAGAAGAAGAAGAAGGAAGGCTGAGTAAATCATGAGGAGCAAGCTAGTAAGCAGCACCCCTCCATGGCCTCCGTTTCAACTCCTGCCTCCAGGTGCCCACCCACCCTGATTGAGTTCCTGTCCTGACTTCCTTGATGCTGAACAGTGCTGTGGAAATGTAACATGAATAACCTCTTCCCTCCCCATCTTGCTTCTGATCATGGTGTTTCATCACAGCAAGTGAAGCTCAAACTAAAAGAGTCTGTGTCACTGCATACCTGCCAAACAGCTTTGAGAGAGCAAGAAAAACTAATCTAAGTGAAGATACATATTCAAAACTATTATTCTCTGCTAGATGCAGGGATACTGTTTATCCTTCATTGGGCTTCTAGTGTAGCAGTAGGAAGTCACAAATTAGGATTTCGACATTTGACATTTGATTATTCCATCTATGTACATTTCCCTAGTTTGGGAGATCACCACTATTTTCAGTGAACTGCTAGACTGGTATTCTTGTTTCATTTCTATTGCTGTGAGAGCAAAAAACGAACAAAACAACAACAAAACCAAACAAACAAAAAACTCTGAGCAGAAGCAATTTAGAAGATGAAAGGGTTTACTTCAACTTACAGGTTTTGGTTCCTCATTGAAGGAATGATGAAATCAGGATATTTCAAGCAAGAACTTGAAGCAGAATCTAGAGAGGTATGCTGCATGCTGGCTCACTTACAGACACACAGCTAGCTTTTTATATATACCAAGACTACCTACCCAGGGAGGGATGCTACCCACAGTGATCTGGGCTATCTTACATCAACTAACAATCATAACAGTCCCCCACAGACATTTCCACACGTCAATCTCAATTGACCCTCCCTTCTCAGGTAACTCTGGGCTGTGTCAGGTTGACAGTTAAGGCCAACAAGGACAATGATACTGCATTGTTATGGATCCTAATCCATTATGGAAAGCTATTTTGATCAGATAATCTTAAAATTCCACAAGGTTCATTTCAGTTATATTTCTAATCTCTGCTTATTTCAGCATTTCCAGTTCTTTCTGGTAAGCCTCATCGGTAACTAAACCTGCTGCAAAGAAATGCTGGGCTTTGCAACACTTTTATCATTTCACACACCACATAATTTCCTTCCTCATAGTTCTGGTATTTTTTTTAAATTTTGTTATGTAATAGTTTCTAAAGTTTTTCTATCATATTATTAGTTCAAATGCTTAATCTTTTGTCTCAAAGTATCCAGTTCATATTTTAATTTTGACAGCTTTCCTTTCAATCTACCATCAAGCCTGCCACCAATTTGGAGGAAGAAGTCTACAGAATTTTCATTGTATCCCATTATTTTCTTATTACTGAATTTCTTTTCCATGAATATGATGTGTTCTCATGTGCTACTTAAAGAACCAAATTTTTACATGCTTATTCTGTTAATTGTTATTTTTATTGAATGTCTGCTTTTCACTTATTTCATGTCAATAATCTCAACCAAATTAATAATCATTTCTGGTTGTATTTCTAAAGTGTTTCAGTATTTACTTATATACTAGTGTTCATGCATGTGTGTGCATGCATGTATACTACAGCACCAATGTGGCAGTCAAAGGACAATTTGCAAGAGTCACTACACTCCTGCTGTGTGGCACCAAGTGTCTATACCTACTGAACCATTTCCCTGGCCCCTGAGATGTGTTTATATTTAATCAACTTTAGACAGAGAGCAAATAGATTCAAATTTACTACTCATAAAAATATACTGTATGTAGATTATCTTTCTAACTCTGTGTTCACTTGACTGATCAACTGGCTGCAGTTTAACAAGACACAGTAAATCACGTGCAACTTTTAGTTTAACATCTATTGCCTGTTAATCTTTTGTTCTTTGGGGCTCTATCAGACGGAAAACGGGTAGTACTTGAATGTCTAATGCAAACAACAGACTAAGCAAATTACAAAAAAATGGTTCTACACTCTGATGATAAGACTTATGTCACTGCCTCTTTACCATCATCCCATACCTAGATCTTCATTAGTAATAAATAACAATATTGCACCATTGTCTTCTAGTCTATCTTAGCTACAGATGTACTACAATGCGTGGAGGAAGAGGGATTGTCTCTAAGGCCTAGAAGAAATAAGAGCACTTAGTTACTTGATGCAGTACCTGTTCAGCCATACAGGAGCCACTCAGTTGCCTGACTGATATAAACTATTTTGTTTCTGGACCATGGGATAGACAATAAGAATAAATTATTTTTAACTTTACTTTTCTATTAATAATCTGTGGTGATATTTTATTTGTGCTCTAACAAATAAAGTTTACCTGGGGATCAAAGAAAAAAGCCAGCCACTATATTAAACATAGAGGTCAGGCAATGATAGCACATGCCTTTAATCCTAGCATTCTTGAGGCAGAGATTCAGCCGGATCTCTGTGAGTTCAAGGCCACACTGGGAACAGGTAGCACACACCTTTAATCCCAGCACTAGTTAACCATAGAGGTCTGGAGATCCATACAGACAGACAGGAAGTGATAGAGCTGGGTGGTGAGAGGAAGTGATGTAGCTGGGTGGAGAGAGGAAGTAAGATGGCAGGGCACAGAAAGGTATATAAGGCATTGAGTAGACAGGAAGTATCTCTCTTGGGATGAGGATTTCCTAGTGGTAAGCTGGCTTGTTCTATCACTCTGGTCTTTCAGCTTTCATCCCAATATCTGGCTTTGCGTTTTTTGTATTAATAAGACCTTTTGCCAGGCGGTGGTGGCGCACACCTTTAATCCCAGCACTCGTGAGGCAGAGGCAGGCAAATCTCCATGAGTTCAAGGCCAACCTGGTCTACAAAGTGAGTTCCAGGAAAGGCGCAAAGCTACACAGAGAAACCCTGTCTCAAAAAACCAAAAAAAAAAAAAAACCTTTTTTAAATTCGTGTATTCGTGTTACAGTAGTCAGGGAAATTGTCTCCTCTTGTGGTCCATCCATTGTGGGGGCTTCATAAGCAGCTTTGCCAGTCTTACAGTTTTAGGAGACTGTGAGTTGGAGGCTGTGAAGGATATCCTTGAATTTTGATGGCAACATGGTGGTGCAGTGGGCATTTGCTTCCAATTTCGTTGAAAGAGCAAATAAACCGAGTAGGAAGTTCTTCCCTGCCAGAGTCTTGGACTCTCAATGTTTCTTCTACAGCTCTGATGTGCTAACTCTCAGGAGATAGGCTCACTCTCATTGCTCTATTGTGGCTCCTTTTTCCAGGTCTTACTATAGTTCATTTTGTTACCCAGAGCACTCACATTCTGGTCAGCAGGAAGAGGGATGAAACTAAGTAGAAAGCGCAAAGGACATGCATGAACTACCTATTAAAGGAGGTGCCAAGAAGATTTCCTGACCTTCCCATTTATATTTTTCTGACTGGAAATTAATTACAAAGCCATTACTGCTTTAAGGGGAGCCTGGATCTGGAAACAGTCTTGTTGGGCATAAGGTTTCTCATCATACTGGAGTGAAGTGATAAAGGACAGAGAAGAGGAGAGCTAGCTGATTTTATCTCGTTTGTCATGGTTTTTGTTTGTTTTTGTTTTGTTTTTCAGAAGATATTAGAATACCAAAAGTTAAGAGGAGTTAAATTAGTCCTTGGTAGCCAGGCTTCATTTAGATCAACACAGCTATTCACTGTGTGCCTTTAGATAACCTCAAATGAATTTGTCTTTTAGTTGTGTGTTAGGCAATGTTTCTATAACTCCACACTTCCATGTTTTAATTCACAAGGATTCTAAATGTTAAAACTGTTTGTTTCTACTGAGATTCTGCCTTGTCTATGAATAAGCCACTTGTAAATTTTTGAAGGAAATATTGATTTTTCTTTTGTTCCAACATTGTTTTGGTTATGTTTGAAAGAATTCTTCAAACCAGTGTCACATGTGTGACCTATACTTGTTGCCATATTCTAGCTAGCACTTTACTCAGAAACAGATGTATGAGTAAGTAAAAGAAGAGGTAACCAGTGAGACAGATTGTGAGGTGAGAGGCAAAATAGACCCTGTACTTTTAATATTTCTTGACTCTATGCCCAAATTCTTTCTGTCACTTTGCAAAGAGCAGTTTAAAATGTGTAATGTAAAAATCAAACTGTCTTCTTGAAAATGAACAGTTTTAATTACTATGAATTATCTTTTGTTAATGTAACTTTTTATCTTTAATTAGTCCTATTAACTCTCTAGCAGATAGCATCAATTTCATCAAGACAAAAATCCTATTGCAAGCACTTCAAGAATGGTATTTTAGTTCAGTGTGGTGTGCACATTGGTTGCTCCCCATCGACTTGGGAAGTTGAGGTAGGAGGATCATTTGGGCTCAGAAGTTTAAACCTATTCTAGGTAACATAGTGAGACCATGTCTTATTAACAAGGGGGAACATATGTCCTTATGGTATGATTGAGCAATCCTGGGGTATATGCCAAGAGTGGTAGAGGGTCTTGAGGTAGATTGATTCCAAATTTTCTGAGAAGCCACCATACTGAATTCCAAAGTGGCTGTACAAGGTTGCACTCCCACCAGCAGTGGAGGAGTGTTCCCCTTGCTCTGCATCCTCTCCAACATAAGTTATTATCACTGTTTTTTATCTTAGCCATTCTGACAGGTGTAAGACAGTATCTCAGAGTAGTTTTAATCTGTATTTCTCTGAGGACTAAGGATGTTGAGCAATTTTTTAAATGTCTTTGGCCATTTGAGATTCTTCTGCTGAGAAGTCTCTGTTTAGCTCGGTAGCCCATTTTTTAATTGGATTATTTAGTATTTTGATGTCTAATTTCTTGAGTTCTTTATATATTTTGGAGATCAGCACTCTGTCAGATGTGGGGTTGGTGAAAACCTTTTCCCATTCTGTAGGCTGTTGTTTTGTCTTATTTACTGTGTTCTTTGATTACAGAAGCTTCTCAGTTTCAGGAAGTCCCATTTATTAATTGTTGCTCTCAGTGTCTGTGATACTGGTGTTATATTTAGGAAGTGGTCTCCTGTGTCAATGCATTCAAGGCTACTTCCTACTTTCTCTTCTATCAGGTTCACTTGGATTTGAGTTTTGTGCATGGTGAAAGATATGGATCTATTCACAATCTTCTACATGTTGACATCCAGTTATGCTAGCACCATTTGTTGAACATGCTTTCTTTTTTCCATGGTACAGTTTTGGCTTCTTTGTCAAAAATCAGATGTTCATACATGTGTGGATTAATGTCAGGATCTTCAATTCAGTTTCATTGGTCCACAAGACCATTTTTTATGCCAGTACCAAACTGTTTTTATTATTATAGTTCTATAGCAGAGCTTGAGGTCAGGGATCGTGATGCCTCCAGAGGTTGCTTTATTGTACAAGATTGTTTTAGCTCTCCTCGGTTCTTTGTTTTTCCATATGAAGCTGAGTATTGTTCTTCCTAGGTCTTTGAAGAATTGTCTTGGGATTTTGATATGGATTGCATTGAATCTATAGATTGCTTTTGGTAAGATTGCCATTTTTATTATGTTATCATAGCAGCATTATTCATAATAGCTAAAACATGGAAAGAACCTAGATGCCCCTCAACCAAAGAATGGATAAAGAAAATGTGGTATATATATACACAATGGAGTACTACTCAGCAGTAAAATCAATTACATCATGAAATTTGCAGGCAAATGGATGGAACTAGAAAATATCATCCTGAGTGAGGTAACCCAGACTCAGAAGGACAAACATGAGCCTTCATCCAGTAAATGATGGAAGCAGACACAGAGATTCACAGCCAGACACCAGGCAGAGCTCCAGGAGTTCAGTCAAAGAGGGTGAAGAGGGGTTCAATGAGCAAGGGGCATCAAGATCATGATGGGGAAACCTACAGAGATAACCAAACCAAACTAGTGGGTACTCATGAACTTCAGACCAACAGCCATGGAGCCTCCATGGGACTGAACTAGGCCCTCTGCATAAGCCAGACAGTTGTGCAGCTTGATCTGCTTAACAGGTCCCCTGACAGTGTGATCAGGATCCATTCCTGGTGCACTAGTGGGCTTTTTGGAGCCCACTATCTATGGTGGGACACCTTGTACAGCCTTGATGGAGAGGGAGGGGCTAGAACCTGCCTCAACTGAATGTACCAGGCTCTGCTAATTCCCCATGGGAGGCCTTACCTTGTGGGAGGAGGGAATGGGGAGTGGGTTTGGGGGAAAAGCCCAGGGGGCTGGAGGAGGGAAAAGAGGGGGGGATCTGTGGTTGGTATGTAAAATGAATAAAAAAATTTCTTAATAAAAAAGAAGGGGGAACAATATGATAGTTCTAATAGTTAATTTATATTGTTTATTTGTTAACTACGACACATCAAATATTCTCACCATCTTTTCTAAACAATAACTGGAGGTCATTACAATAATAGGCTTAGATTCCCATAGATTAAATTCTAAACCCTCAATTCTGTCTTTGCTTTTACTGAACTCACATATGGTAGATGTATAAAATGTCTTCAGTTTATTGCCTCTTATATTTTAAGTCATTGTGAATACAATTTTCACCACTCACAGACTTTTTATATTCATATTCTCTGTCTTCTGTTCTTGCTCACTTGTCCAGTGCTTTCCCATATGTTTAATTTAATTCTTTAAAATGAAGCAGGGAAATAAGTTTTATAATAGGAATGTTGCCATGAGCTAAATGTTTATGTCCCTGTCTATCGGAGATTCACATATTGGATCCCTAACATTCAGTATAGCTGTGTTGCATTTGGGGATAGTGTTTCTTTGCAAGCAAGTCAAACTAAGTGAGGCTAAAAAAAGAGTCCCCAACCTGTATGATATGTGCTGGTGTAAGATGAGACATTATTATCTGAATTTCTTTGGCTTGTGTGCTGTCTTCCCAATCCTCACAGTATCTGAGAAAAGCAAGATGTGTCAATCAGGTTTGATTACTATAACAAATATACAGTATAAGCAACTTAAAAGAGACAGGATAGTTTTTTGTTTGTTTGTTTGTTTGTTTTTTGTTTTTTTGTTTTTTCATGGCTTCAAAAGTTCCAGTTCATGGCTACTACTTGGTGTAGTTATTTCGGCCTCTGGCAAGGAATGTGTTGCAAAACAAAACCACTGACCTCATGGTTAGGGAAAGCAACAGAAAGAACAAGAAGAAGGGAGGGTCCTACAGTTCCCTGCTGGGCATGATCAATAAGAAAAACACCTCATGGTATATTCCAAGTCTTGGCAATTTCACCACCTCAACAGCACCTCTCTCTAGACAGAGCATTTAATATAAGGAACTTTGAAAAGCAATTCAAGATCTAATCTACAGTATAACACAAAGACATGTCAAGATGGCAGAAATTGTAGGGGACAAGATGTTTTACCAGACACTGAATGAATAAGCAACTTTACTAAGACTTTAGATTCTACATGTGTGAGAAAACAAATTTCTATCATTTATGCAACCCAGTCTCCAGTACTTTGCTATGGCATTGTGAATACAATAGTACAGGATCATAGAGGTCCTGAGGCTAAAATATCTAAACAAGACCATGATTTAAGGAAGAAGAAAAAGGGAAGCTTGCAACCTCCCCTTGATGTCATGAATACTAGAGACAGTTAAGAATACATTCCACCGATTCTAGTCCGGTTAGAAGGCCAAGCACATGTTGGCCCTTCCCTGAGTCTTGTCAAAGTCTAGAGACCACCAGAGCTCACTGGGCAGAGATCTGAGAGAGTGGTCCACTTAGTGAGGCTTCATTCCTAGTTCCACATCGTTTCCCTGATTTCAGCTTATGATGGAGATAGTGCAAGGAAATATGAACAGGAAGACCTCATTCCAGGTGGTAGTTGAACAGTATTGAAAAGCAATACAGTAAGCAGCAGGTGGGGATAATTTGAACATCATTCTTATAGAATCAATACTTAGTGCATGTTTGAAGAGGGTTATAAAACTAAATGTGTACACTGAGAAAAAGAGTGAAAGGAAATGTAACAATGTTAACCCAGGAATGGTCACTGACATACCCTTTGCTGCTGGCTACTCTGTTCTAGAATATTTTAAACTATTTTCAAATCAGAACATAATCAAAATCAAACATGCTGTGCTGTAGGTATTTAAATATTAGACTGCCTCTCTACATCCTGATTTTTTTTTCTGTGCTGTATGAGTTTACCTTTTTGCTTGTATCTTTGCAGTTTGGAGTCTTGTAAAGCTTGTGCATCTTGATAGCACATGCACTTGAGCAATTACCTGTGAGGCAGTCCAAGTCTAACTCAGGTTTTACATATATTCATTTAATAGCACATATTATTTCACAGAGTTCTCTTTTCTGCCTCTACCACATTACCAGGAAAGCCTGTTAGAACGGAAGCTCTGTTTTTCTAAGAACACTCCTTGTTTTGAATTAAGTATAATTTTGCATGCTTAACACAGTGAGGTTTGGATGAGTTTCCATGCATCAATATCTTTAAAATATCTTTGTCTCCACAGGCAGGTGAGGGAAATGTTGAATATTTAGCACTTGCTGTTAGAGACAGTGTTGCTATTCTATGTGATGTAGGAAGTGGATTGCTTCTTAGTGAGCATTTGGAGGAGGCTCAGCTGACTAGTTATCATTATTGTTGGCGTTGTCTTGGCAGTAACCTGGTTATATTTTCAAAAAGGAAATCTATGAATACCAAATTAGTGCATGACATTCACATGGAAGTCCGGAACTTCTAATTCTGCCCTGAGTAGCATGAGCTCTTGGACTGAGAGAAAAGCTCTTTCACTTTATGTTCCTTCTAATTAAGAGCAGGTGAGCCTCTTCAAATCTGGTCAGAGTGGGCAGTTTGGTGGTTATTCTAATTGCCCTCACCTCCTCAAAATACCAAACACCAAACAAAATGGGCAAGCACTGATAATGAAAGCTATGCTGTCAAAAACAAAACCACAAGCAACAGACGAAAGTCACAATGGTGCAAGGAGATATCTCAAGAGGGATAATTAAAATACACATGCACACCAAAGAAAAAGAAATAGATGATTTTTGTGCTGTTCACCCCAAATCCTCTTGTACTTTCAACAAGTAATAAGACAGTATAATGCAAGCTAGAGTGCCTCTGAAATTGGCAATTAATAAGGAAGCTGTTTTGATTGTATATGGTTTCCTGCTTGATGTTTAAACAGACCATTCTGTTTGCTGCCACCCACACTCTGTCTGCTTCAGGGAAGAAATCTTGGTAGTTTTGACTTTTCTGACTCTAGACATGCACAAGGGACCTTTTTATAAATGAAATGATTTGTCTCTTTGTGTTCTTGTCTTTGTGGGTATAGAAACAGAGAATAGTCACTCCATGAGCCCAGGTGATCTTTCTTTGCAGATATATGCCTTGGGCATCTGCTGAGTTTCTGTTTAATCCTTTATTTTTGGTGTGTGTGTGTGTGTGTGTGTGTGTGTGTGTGTGTGTGTGTGTGTATGTATGTATGTATGTATGTGAGAGAAAGAGACAGAGACAGAGACACAGAGAAAGACAGAGACAGAAAGACAGACAGGCAGACAGAGATAGAGACAGACTGAGAGACAGACAGAGAGACAGGGAGTCAGAAAGACAGAGATATTACAGCCTCATTCTTGCTACAGTTTTCTAGGGTATGTGTCTTAATGGAGGGCCATGCCTACATGGGGGTGCCATTTCTACAAAAGACAGGCATGGAAGTGTATCAAGAACCAAAAACGAATAAAAACAGAAAGTGTCACTATCATATTATCTTATCTTGTTTGTCCTAGTCACAGCCTGGGACTCTTGCTTCTAGCAATAAGAACACAGCCAACCTGGTGTCTCCGTTCTCATCTCAGATAAAGGAACGTGGAAGTGAGGGATGAGGGCTTGGCAGTCCCATCTGAAGATGTAGAAAATTTTTTAGACTTTTGCTGTATGGTGCTACTCATTGCCCAGATAACTCTAAAGAAATCTTAAGGCTGCATCAATCCAAATTTAAGTTCTTTTATAAATAGATTTATTCATTCAATAAATATTTATTGGACACTTACAATGTGCAAAGCAATTTGAAAATGCATAACGTAGTCTTTTCTTCCAAGTGGCACATGATTGCATAGGAGCAAATAATATATATATGCAAATAACTATATTATTCTATTCAAGTCTCTTTCAGTTGCAAATGACAGAATCTAAGCACAAAGTCACTTAAACAAGAAAGGGACACATTGCTTGCTGTAACTGAAAATCTATGAGTAGATTATGGGTAGATATTCAGGCATAACTCAGGGCTTCTTTAGTATAAATTTTAGCCCTCTCTTCTTTTCCCTCTCCTTCTATTTCTTCAAGTTTGGATCCTATGGACAAGAAAATATGGCCAGAATTATCACGACTCCATAGCACTGGTCATTTAACCTTAGTTCATAAATAGTGTCAGGACACTGATATGTCTCTATTAAATATTTACTAAATTAAAGAAGTGTTTTAAGTGGATTATAATTGCATGAAAACAAGTTACACCGATTGAAAAACAAACAAAAAACAGAGTTTAACATAAGTTTTTAGCAAATAATAACAAAACAAACAATATATCTTTACACCTTTGTAATTCTCAGTAGTAACAGCAAAGGAGAAAATAGAAGATTCTAGAGAGAAAAATATTGGATTATGTGGAAATGTAATCATCAAAACCTGAAGTGCTTGACAGCAAGTACACATCAGGTAGAGAGCTGAGGACAAGCAAGCTTGTGAATGAGAGAGTGGGAAAATGGCCAAGAGATCAGAGACTGTGAGGAAAAGGTCAGATCAGATTCCATAGGAGAAAGAAGGCAGATGTCAAAATGATTCTGAGTTTGGAATAGGGAAGAGTTTGAGGTTGGTCTTTAGACATGGCTGTGTTGCTAGGCAACCAGACTGTATGGGAAATGAAGTTCAGCTCAGAGAAGTGTCTAAGTCACTAAGAGGTCAAGGTTCCTCAATAGTCCCAAATCTGTAGTTAAACTATAAGGGATGGAAGTCGCATCAGGAAAAAAAAAAAAAAAACAAACTCTAAGGATAAGGGAATTGACATGAGAACATGAGAACAGATGATCTTTGGAGATGAGGCAGAGAGGGAAATAGGTTCATTGGTCACTACCTTCTGTAAACTATGCTAATATAACTACTCAGGGCAGTCCTGGCCAGAGGCAGGTCACCAGGTTCTCCACAAGCTAGAGAGGAATAGGCAGGTTACTGGGGCCTTGCTTTGTGGACTGGGTGAATTTAGGTGCTAGTAGCTTTGCAGTAGATTGTATTGTATCCAGAGCCTCAAGTTCTTTTGAAGTTCCCAATGGCAGTGATGCCGTCTCTCCATTCCTACGGAACCAGTCCTATGAGGAGACTCAGAGCTGGGAAGGTGCTTCCAATTATGATAGCCTGGGAAAATTTGCTCCTACTTTAATCACGTAATAGCCTTCATTACTAAATATTCTCTTATTCCCACCACTTGCTAAACACTGCTATTTTCAATTTGTGTCACATGTTTTATTAATATATGATTTTAATGAATTTTTTTCATTTGTTGAATCTTAGAAGTTTTGTATCCAACAGTTAATATTAGAATGCCAATTTCATGTGGATAGGGATCTTGGCCAATTTCTTCAGTTTTATGTCACCAGTTCCCTGATCTTTGTTTTTGAAATGGAACACACATACTTGGATATACGCATGTAGACACACCACACACACACACACACACACACACACACACACACACACACACACACTATTTTGTTAATTTGTTTTATAAGAGGACCAAAATAAACTTGACTCTAAACATACTAAGATAAAGCACGTACTCTTTTTGAAGGTTGTTTCTGCGATATTGAAAAGATATGAAACTATTCATCATCAAGGAAGCACAAGAATTATTTAAATCACCCCACCCTCATACTATATTTGTAGTTATTTGTTTTCATACACTTTTCCATTTCCCTAATGAAAATGCTTTTCTCTTTCTCTCCCCATCTCATTTCACTGTTATCCTCCACCCCATAACATACAACAGCATTCCTTTGTTACATAGTCACAGCATTTTGGGGTATCGAGCCTAGCTTTAATGACCAAACCCTCTATCTAGCCCTGTTACATATTCATTACACAGGTAGTCACCCTTAAATGTATTTACCAGACCCAATTTCCATGTGAGTACTTTAATTCATCCTCTCTAATATACATTTTTTTTCTGATTTGCATGGCTAATGGGAATAATGAAATTTCTAGATTCAGCACAGCTCTTGCTGTAACTTTAGAATCATTGCCACATTATTAAAATAATGAAAGCAAAATACTCAGCTGTGTGGAGAGCGATGCTAATGAGGTCAAGGTAGTCAGCTCAATCTCCAGGCAGTCAGGCTAGCATTTTACACAGAGGAAAATAGTCTCCTGGCTATAGACTGCACCCTATCCTCAACCAACCACTTTACAAACAGGAGCCATTAGTTACAAGTAGACTACATGAGAGGAACAGAAGACTGTTAGACAAATCTACCACGTAGGGTAGGATTGGGGCCATTTTCATAAGGATCCCAGTTACTTGGGGCCTATATCCAGAAGCCAAATTTAACTAGGAAGTAGAGATAACTTTAGCTTGTGATCACTGAATTTATTTCAATATACAACCATACCAGAGAGAAATAGTCAAAAAATTGGGTAAATATCAGATAATAAGTAGAATTTGGGAGTGGCAATACCAGAGAGTGGACTAAGCTTTAATAATATTTGCTCATTCGAGAATAGCCTTATGCAAGTACTGCACAAATTTAGAGGGAACTTTTCACTTATACTATGAAATAAACATTCCATGTTGGGCTATTGATGCTGTGTTCTTTACATTTATTTCAGAACATAAATGGTGAATACTCTGCCCACTTCTTTTAGAGCTAATGAAAAAGACTGACTAGGGGTGAACAGTTTGTCCAAGACCCAGTTAACAAGTGGTCAAATTAGAATTCAGTTATTCTAATTAAGTAAAGAGATCTTTAGAACAGGGAAAAGAAAACAACTGTTTAATTTGGCAGTAAAATATAATAAAATTTCATGGGACCAAAAAGAGAAACATGTTTATTACCTTAAGGAAAACTCCCTGGTAAGAACAAAGTACTGTCTAGAGTGAAAAGGATGACCTCAAGATTCCAAGGGGAGAGATAGGCTAGGACAGTCGTGGATCTCACTAGCAATACTCATTCACAAATGTATCATCAAATGCTTGTGTGGAGGGACTCTGCAAGGTAGATAAGGTGAAAGTTTCCATCTACTGGCAATTTTGCAAATATGGGATCACTCCACATTTCATAGAAGAGAGATGATGACATGGTGTTTGCCTGACTTTTGTAATATTTGTCTGAGTTTGTGAGCATGGGGTTAAGGCAAACCTCTGAATCCACACTTAGCCTCCTATCTCAGAATCCTCAAAACTCTTCACCAATAAACATTAAGGAATCGACATTATAGAAGAGGACAAAATGATAAGACGCAATCAACATTCAAAGAAGCCAACAAGCAGCCGGAGGGTTGGAGACAACCTCTTTTTGAACAGATGAAGAGATGGGTTGTTATCGTGTTTTCATCCTAGTTTATAATCTGAATTGGCGAAAAACCAACAATACATCCTATGACTGAATCGAAAGGTGCTGGAATTCAGAATGACAAAGATCAAAACCCCAGCTCTGCCACTTCCCACCTAGGAACTCCTGGCATGTGCACACTCTCTCTAGCCCCAGTTTCCTTGTTTAGAATGTGAGACTACTAACATTTTCTTGCTAACTGTGGTGATAAAACAAGATGGCTTATGTGACGCATCTATTTTCACAGATGCCAAATGCTCTGTGGGCATGGCTGGTGTCAGAAAACCAGAGAAAGATTGCTACAGCTGAAGGGGAAGTCCATAGCTGTCCTCAGGTTGGGCAGAGGAATCAGGGGACTTGGATTTCCTTTGGCTTAGGATTTTGTTAAGTTATTCATGTCTGAAGCAGAATTGGTTTTCATTATATCACAAAAGTACTAATGCAGACATGTCTGCTGTTGCAATGGCAGAAGGAAGGACTAAAAGAGACTTTGCTGTTTTGTGGGTGTTCCTGTGTCTTCTCTGAGGAGTACAAGCAGTACAAGCCTGCAAAGATAAGGAAGGGTGGGCTGCAGAGGTGCAGAAGGCAGCTAACCAGGTTTTGCGTGTGCTTCATTCTAAGGAACTCACAAGCAAGCGTTTGTATGTAGACGCTATTTTAGAAACGTTGCTGATGAAGTCAATGACTTTGACTCCAAGAGACATTTTCATCTTGATTTCTAAGACAGGGTGAAAGCATCTGGCATAATCTTCAGGAAAGGTATAATCTTTTAGTTAGCTTAGAGGAAAAAAATCAACAGCAACAAGTCAAAGCAAGTGCTGGTTAGACATGGAAAAAATTGCCACTTAGACGAGTATGATTGAGAAGCAGCTTGATGCAGGAGTGTACATTGACACTACCCCAAGACGCCTGGGAAATGGCACTGTGCTGGTTAATTGGACATTATGCTTTCCCTGGTGTTTCCATCATTATACAGCACATATGGATTAACAATCTTCGGATAAATGAAATGCATGTGTTTCTTAAAATAGATTGTTTGGTCTACTGTTTCCTATTTATAGATAACGATATTTAAGCTCAGTTAGAAGTCCTATGTATGAAGTCCAATTTCATTATAATAGTAATATAGCAGAACTCAGACCATGGGTCCCATCACCTTAGCCTCGGTCTTTCCTTACTCAAACCCGTGTGTCTGGCTAACTCTTAACATTCCTGAATGCTTTCTTGGTGGATGAGGGGAAATTGAGAACTTTAAGTGATTTAGATATTATCAGTGTGACTGCAGATTCTGTCTGGACATGCCAAAGGGGTAAAGTTATATAAATTGGATACTGAGATGAATCTCGGTGCAGCTAGTACGCTACATTTGAAGTTCTTTTTTGTGAAACAAATTACTGATAGTCACTTGTTCATATGTTATTTTCATTGCATTTATAAACTGTCACTAAGCAAAGCATATAAAAATAAATTGGTTTTTGTAGATGCTAAATAATGAATGGTGTGGTGGTTTGAATGAGAATGGCCCCCATAGGCTCACATATTTGAATGCTTCTTTACCAGCTGTTGGTGGGACTGGACTCTTTGGGAAGGGTTAGAGAGAATGGCCTTGTTGGAGAAGGTGTGTTATTAGGGGTGGGCTTTGAAGTTTCAAAGCCAACACAGTCCCCAATTATTTCTTTCGGCCACATGATTGAATTATAAGATGTGAGCCCTTAGCTAGTGCTCCAGCACCATGCCTGCTGGATTGCTGCCTTGTTCCCCACCATGATAGTCATGGAATCTAACCCTCTGAAACTGTAAGCTCCAAAGAAACATTTGGACATTTTTTCTTCCTGTAAGTTGCCTTAGTAATGGTGTCTTTTCACAGCAGGCAATGGAAAAGTAACTAAGATAATCAGTTTTAGATGAAAATTTGGAAATAATATACTTGCCTAAGATTATATATTATACACACACATATATACATACACATCTTGGCAGATGAGATGGTTTAGTGAGTAAAGGGGCTGTTGTTCAGCCTGATGACCTGAGTTAAGTCTCCAGGACCTATGTAGTGAGAGGAGAAAACTGACTCCCCAAAGTTCTGCCCTTACCTCCGTATCCACTTTGTGGCATGAACATATACAAATAAATACGAAAGTAAATAATAAGTAAATGTAATCTTAAAAATGTATAATTCTCTGATTAAAGAAGGATCATCATATCTATAGGAAGCAAGTATCTATAGGATCAAGTTTTGATTGTACAATGCTCTAACAGCACAGGTTTACAATTAGCCAATTGAAATATTGCAAGTCAAGAGTACACAATGTGCTAAATAAAGATAAAATTTCAGAGCTCCTCGCTGATTGAGGTTTCTTAGGACTTCTATGGAGACATAATCTCATGGCATTAATTCTGATATTTCAAGCTGTAAAATTGAAAGCTATACTAATGTTCACACATTACAAATAAACTTACATTCTCTCTCATATAGAGATTGAGTTAAGGGTTTAGGAGTTTACAGTGGGAATTTCAAAACAGATCTCTCAAATTCTGCTGTGACAAGTGAAGCCCCTTGGGTGCTCTGTTGAAATGAAAATTGGTATTCTAATAGGTCTAGAATAAGTAATGCATCAAAAATATAAGCATCTCATGGGATGTTTTGATTTTTCTTGGACATATTTTTTGGGAAACGGGTTTTTCAGCAAGGCCTCATACAGCCTTAGCTGCTCTCCAACTCACAGTTCACCGAACAAGTATGGCCTTGAACTCTTGATCCTCCAGCCTCAACCTTCAAAGTGTTAGAATGATAGGGAAGTAGAGCCACATCCAGCTTGACCCACATTTTGAATAATAAGGGTTTAGCAGAGCAGGGATGGATGAGAGGGACAATAAAAGGAAGCTTTGCAATACTACTCCTTTCCCAAAGCTCCCTCTCCTTCACTGGATAATTCTTTCTTCTTTCGGTGAAGTCTATTTTATCAGATTTTTCCTTGTATTTTATTTCAGTAACGCAAAGAAAGGAACTAATGCAGATGGATTAACCCCATGAGATTCCTGCAGTCAGAACTAATTTCTGGAGGAGAAAGACCTAGAATTGAAGCATCCACTGGGCAATAGAATCGGGAAGAAAACGCAGAAGTAGGGAAATTCAGAGGCATAACAAATACCATAGAAAACAATGCTTGCGGTTCTAATTGTGGTTGTCCTGCAATACTTTCAGAAAAAAAAATTTAAGGCATAATGAAGTATACCAAGAAGAAACCTACAATGTTATTAGAGGGAAGCTTCAGATAAACTTCCTTCCCTGGGTGCTTGTAGCAGGTAATATCCATTACATGGAAAACCAGGAGAATCCTGACTGTGTGGGTTTAGGAAATATTTAATTGCTTAAATACATTTTTGTTCTAGAACAAACTTATAGTAATTCCCAGAACAAAAATAACAACTTGTGGGAGCATATTTGTGAACAATACTGTGTCAGAATAAAATAGGTAGGAAGCAGCGGGCAGGGATGGGGCGGGGTGGGGTGGGCAGGCAAAGGGCTCCCAAAATAAAACTTGCCTTGGGCACTGAGCACGCAAGATGATTATTTATACACACCAGGCAGGGACATGCTTGTTAGTTTAGGATGCTGACATTTCTGACAGCTGCCTAGGATTTGATTTTCTAGGATATTCTGAAAACCACAGTTTTTAAGCCTCCTAACAAGCAGTGACCCTTTTGTCAAGTAAAATATTACCCCTTAGGATAGGATACTCAGAATCCTTGTGTGGAATAGAAGCCTGTGGAGAAGCAGATCAGTGCATCCGTCATGCTCTCCCAGTGTCCTGTGGTCAGCCTCAGAGCTGCTCAGTGGAAACTCGGGGCTTTGCAATACATGATCAGAATCCAATTTTTCTAGCTACCCAGGTCCAGAGCTTTTCTTCCCCCAAATATTTGGTGACTTCCCTCTTTGCACAGACCCTACCATCTTATTAGTGAAACTGAAACTCCCAATAGAACTGATTTGTATATTATTCACCACACACATGAATAATTGACCCACTTGCTCTAAAATACTAGTAAATGCAACGGATCAGTGGGTATCAAGATTTAGGGGAAACAAAACGCAATGAAAGAAAGTTTATCTTCTATTTTAATTTTCCTGCTATTCAGTACTTCCTCATGTAATTTTTGTATTTCTAATGAATGCAAGACGGTTTCAAATCAATGATCTTGTCAACAAATGATCGATATTGATTGATAATGAATCTGCCCTTCATGAAGAGACTCCCTAGGAGTGAATTCTAATGAGATGTTGGGCATTAGAAGGGTGTAAAGCATGTGATGCTTAGAAGCCTGTCAAAACAAAACAACAACAGCAACAACAACAGTAAGAAAAAAACTGCTGTCTATTTGTTAGAGTGCTGACTTTTCTTGTTTGTGTTATCTGATCGTATAAGAGATTATAGGGTCTGGGTTATGGTGAAGCTGCTGTGGACTTGAAATAAGGAGGTCTGGTTTGATGGCCAACATCAGGCTATTTCAGTTTTTATTACAGTTAGACCTTTAGAGCAGGTATTTATGCCATTTTTTTTGTAAAGCTGGGCACCAGTTGTGGGTTACTGTTGGAATGTCAGTGACTTGTCAGTGGTAGTATTATTCTCTTATTGAGCTCTCTAAGTACATTTTCTCAATCTCTGGGAAGTTGAGCAAACTTCTAGATGTTTTCTTTCACATTTAATGTTTCTTCTTGGTTAAAACATATTTCATAGGATTATAAGTGTGTTTTATCATTTGATATTCTCTCCAGTCAAAAATGATAGTCGTACAAGGAAATTCTCTAACCTCCTATTTTGTAACGAGAATTCCATTTACATCAGAAGAATTGAATCAAATATCTCTGATTGGAAGCAAAAATTGCATCTTAAAACGTTTTTATTCTTTACAGTGGTTAAACCCACAGGCAGGAGCATGCAATGGAAGTGCATTAGCACTGAGCCCTATCTCTAGTATCCAAATGAAACATTTACTGGTGTTTGTAATTCTTAGAAAGAGATTTTTCACAAGACAAAGTATTTCAATAGACAGACTTGCTCAACTTTCTGACTTAGGGATCTTAGTTCACTTTCCTGGTGTTTTGGATGCCTGATCATTTGCATTCAGAATGACAGGAATTCACCTTCCTCAGAATGCTGGAGTTAAGAGAAGCATGGGATGGAGAACACACCATACTGCAAGATAAGTCCCATAAATTTTGCACCTAGAGTGCAAAGTCGTGGAATCAAGTGCAGAGTATACACTACAGCAGCACTCATTAAAAGGTAGCATAACATTAATTTTTTGCATTTATGGAATTGTTCTTACTAAGTAGTTGTACCCAGGCTATAATTAGGCAGAAGGCTGATAACCTGTAATTTTCTGATTAATCTAGAGACAAGATGGGAAAGCAACTGTGGTTGATCTCTTCTTGTGTTCATTATTATGAATTTATTTAATCTTCATAGTAGCCCTGAGAGGTAAGTACTTTAATTTTCATATTAGAGTACTAGGTTCTACAGCTAAGTCAACTCCATTAATGGTCTGAACTTATGTAGTCAAAAAGAGTGATGAACTTGGATCTATATTCAGGTGAATGACTTCAGATCAAAATGTTTTTTTAACTTCACCCTGTTCCCCAAGAAATAAGAAAGTAATTTTAAATATATAGATAATTTTAAAATGGATACAAGACATCTGTAAATACAGATTAGATTTAGATGTAATATAAAATATTAGATTTTAAATAAATTTTATGTGTAATGCGGTACAACAATTGACCCCTAAATCAGAAAATATCCAGTTATTAAACATATTTTCTGCGTTTCTCTATCATGAGAGGCAAGGTGTAGCAATTTGATTTTTCAACTACAATAAATACATATTCTGTCTTTAATACCCTGGCAGTGATCACACACAGAGCCATTTGTGTTCCTGTATCCAAACATCTGCCAGAAAAATCCAAGATTATGAAATCTAGATATGCTATCTGTAAGATCTTATTTATATTCAAAGATCAGTAAAAATATATGAAAATCTTTATTCTGATTATGTATTTTAAAAGTGAATGCTATATGTTTTGAGCTCCATTTTCTTTTCTCATTGTGATAGACCCATTTGTCCTGACGTGGGAAAGGGAGTCTAGAAGCAACCTCATGAATCCATCTACTCATTGCCTCCTCTACTTTCTCTTCTACATCCAAATCAGACAACTGAGAACCAGCATATAAGACAAAAAACAGAGTGAGGAGGAAGTGAGTTTTTGTATCATCCGAGATTTGATTATTTTTTGTGATTAAAAATTAGATTTAAACTAAAATTACAATTAAATTAGTTTAAATAAAAAGTTAAAGAGTGAGATTCACTGCAACCTGATTAAAATACAGATTCCTTCCTGCAGGAGAAATGTGCTCAAGCTCCACAGGCCAGCTTGCCACCTCTGTAGCTAGGAGGGCTCAACACCAGTGCGCACAAATTCCAGGCAAACACACCGGGATATCTATATGTGCAATTGGAAAACATGTTATTATTTCTGGACTTGTCACTAGACAAAGATAGGTGTTGTTATGGGGAAGGTTGGCCTGAGCTACAATGACAACAGAATTAATTGAGCAAGTGGGTAATGATAGATAGATAGAAGTATGATTGATAGATGAACTGAAAAATGTAATATGTGTAGCCATATGTTAACTACTATGAGAGAATTCATGGATTCTAATCCCTATAAAATTATGCACGGAAATTTAAGATTAAATGCCTGAAGGAGAGCTAACACATTCTTGTCAAAAGTTGTTATTTTCTATGGAACTTCTTAATGCTCACAATAACACAGTAGAGTGAATATAAATACTATCACGCAACAACTATAAAAGAAGGCAAAGTTTATAGGCTTATGCCTCTGGTTCAGCACCATCCCAGATAAAATTAACAAGCACTATATTTTAAAAAGTGCTTATATGTATTATGAACTTTGCACTTGTATTTTTTTCTTTAAAAATCTTCAGTAACGGACTTGAGGCTCCTATTAGGAAACATGGACACATTTCCCCTCACATCTAGGATACTGCTCACTGACAATCTTGTATGCTCTTGTCTATCAAGGACAGAGCCAAGATGCTGACCAGGATGAGTTATCATCAATCCTTAAGGTTTTCACCTTTCTGCTTCATGAGATAATCACCCTTCATTACTCATTCACCAGCATGTAATATTATGTTCCTCACACACTGTGGGTTAACTGTTGTATTTACACTCTTTAATATACTGTAGTTTTTTAATGCAACTCTATACTAGATACTCTATCCATGGACTCTGCTCTTCAGAAAATGTGCATCTTGTGTTTCTTGAACTCAATCAAACACTAGCAAGAGAAAAGACATAATCACAGCTGCCAGCATTCTTTTATCTCTATCTGTACAACATCCTGGAACTTAATACACAGAAGTACTGAAAGCCTCCTTCCATATTCCACTGAAAATAAGATGTCACTCATTATGATACAGCATAAATAACACAAAAAGATCATTTAGACCACTAAACCACAAAGTTATGCTTTCTTATCAATCTAAGATATAATTCTGTTTACAAAACTATAATCTTGTCAGTAAAATATGTGCCCTATGATTCATTAAATAGTGGTGCTCTCGCAGCATGATATATTTATTGCCTATGTCTTATTTTACTGTATTACACACACACACACACACACACACACACACACACACACACACACACTCACACACACAAAATTGCTACTCACTTTCCTTCCAAACCATTCCATCTCTAGTGCACATGTACAAACAAATAGCACCGTGTTTCACCATATGGACTCTGGATCTATCTTCTCTGGATGCAGTGCCAGGTACGCCTTTACAACATGATAGCTATATAGTCTTGGAAATTTTTCTTGTATTTCCATAGGTCACATTTATTTTGTCTAAAACACAGATAATGATAAAATCTAGCAAAAATGGTTTTGTGAGGATTAAATACATAGCATTGTCTCTTGTATATATTAAGTGGCAATAAGTATTTACATTAATATGACTATTATAATAACTAAAGAATAAATGAAGATGTTGTCTACATTGAACTCTCTATGCAAATTTTCACACTGTATCGGGGGTTCCCTCTCAGCTTAAAGAAACAAACTTTTACAAGCGTGCAGCTGTTCTGGACATCATGAATGCATGCACAACTATAATCATAGCAGTTATGAACCTGTCTTGTAAGCACATCCTACTAAGTCACATATCCCCAGAAGACATACACAGCCATGCGCAGAGAACCTGCTGCCTTTTAAGTATTTCTACTTTCCATAAATTTACAATTAATACTAATCCTGATGTCGAAAATAAGCTGTGAACCAAAGCAAATCGCCTTAAAAACAGATTTTCATTAATGAGGAGATTTAGTGTAAGTTCCTCACAGCCAACTTTTTACTTGGCTTTTGTGAGAAATTGTGAAGCGACTTCCCCTGGTGATCCCCATACGATGACTCCGGTACATGCTTGAGAACACTTTTGTGTTTAATTGGGGCAGAAACACAAGTAAAGGCAGAGCCTTCTTTAGCTTTCTCATGCATTTCCTTTCCAGTGCTTAAATGTGCTGTTGCATAACGATAAAGCACTACACATAGCCATATATCCATCAAATATACCTTCTCAGGGCTGAGACAGTCTTTAGCTTTCCACCGTGCGTTAAGCACACTGTAAGCATCAGTATTCCTGTGTGGTCATCTCAAGCATTCATTTAAGTTCAAGCATGTGCATACACTCTCCAGTGTGCACATTCCTTGTCTCTTCCATTTCTGTCCTACTGTCTTTGAGTCTGTTTAAACTGTGTTGCTCTAAATGCGGGAGGGGTCATTCACACTTGGTTCTAGCAGGAATTTCCTTACCTCTCACCGTACAGGCTATATACATGAGGCAAATACATCTCAGATGAACTCATAGAATTTTATTGTAGAGAAAACACAAAATACAAATAAAAATAGGTGCAAGATGTATGCAATCTTTGAAGTCGTTTATTTTGTAATTATTTCTTCTTATATGAAAGAGAAACAAGAAAGGATAAAATGGAAAAGCAGAGGCACGTATATTGTAACTGTCTTTGAATAATCAAATTCTAATGTTTCATATAGAAATAGGTTACAGGGAAAAATCATGAACTAGGGGATTGTTTAGCTGTTTCCTCCTCCTTTTGATACTTCCTCAACTTTGATTCTTCTTCAGAGCTCCATTCTCCTAGAAATCAAAGGACAATTTCATTTCTGACACTTGTCATGCTCATTAGTTAGTATTGCATAGAGCAGTGCTGGAGGAAAGACAGGGTCACAGGCAGTAGTTTATTAGACCTCCCCAGTTGAATCATAATAGTAGCTTGATGTCCACAGTAAAGCAGGGAATTAGAGTATGTGACATCATCTACCTCTATAGGTAACAACCAATAGAGACAAAGGTCCTCTGTTCCCTGCTTAATATGTGCCATTTCTAATTTTGTTTGTTTACATTTCATTCACTTTCTCCTTTATATTTGAAATCCTCTAGCCTGAGTTTTCTGACATGGCAATCCAGGCAATATGCTACATGTTCTAAATTATATTAAGTCATATATGATCAGAGCTCCCAGAATGGTTTAAAGAAGCACATACTTTGGATTAAACTACTAGATACACACCCAGTACACAGAGATGGTTTTAGTTCCTAGCCAACAACTAGAACAGTATCTGTTTGTCTTTGTCATTTATCTTTTTCCTACTTCATTGGAACATTTTCTGAAATGCACAATATTAAAATGTCAAATTATAACCATGGGAAGTAGCATGGACTTAAGCAAGGGCTGAATAAATGGGATCCTGCTTTCAGTTTACCATACACAGTACTTGGCCACTGTATTTGCAGTTAACCAGAGTCATGACTCTCCCCATCTTAAATCACGAGAATCCTTCAGTGTCTTCAGTGTGGTTCTAATGGGTCACTAATCTATTAGTAAGACTGCAGCATGGGGCTCAAGAAGGAATATTTATAGGACTGAGGAAAACATTATAAACTACTACCACGTCTCTGAAATGTACAGGAAAAACATATATTTGTTCATTTAGAAAATTAACAATTTCATTATAAGTAACTTCTGTGTGCTAATTTTTGCCTAGAGAAACAGAAAATACATCTTCATCATCATTATTGCATCCTTGAGTATTTTTATATGCCAAGCATTTTCTATATGTGTCTCATTAAATAAATCTAAATATGAGTCCTACATGAAATGAATAATTATTTTCTTCCATTTCTTGCCCAGGACAATTTTCTTTTAGGAATATTAACGAACTGGCTGAGTTTTGCTAATTCTTTCTCAATTTGGATTTCTGCACTCCAGTCATTCCTGCCATTGGTGAGCCATTTCCAATTCGTATTTAGATTGAAATTTTTACAAAGCCGATTATGGAGAAACAGCAAGGTACAGAGACTACCACAGTAGGATCTCAGTACAGCAGTTCACATTTATTCATCACAGCCCATCTACACTATGAAAGTCCATTAGACACTAGAAATAACAAGACAGAATGCCACAGCACACAACTGCCTGTAGGAAGGTATTTCCAAGAATACTTGCTTGCTTTGGGGAAAACAAAAACAAAAACAAAAACAAAAACAAGTCCAAGAATACTTGCTTGCTTTGGGGAAAAACAAAAACAAAAACAAAAACAAAAACAAGCAAACAACAACAACAAAAAAATCCCACCTTGTATGGAGGAAATAATTCTTTCCTGGTTACTTCTTTCTTTCTTTTGTAAAACAAGCAAACTAAGAATAGTGAACCAGGAAGCACTTTGCTAACTCAAAACCAGCCTAATGCAAAGTAGTTTATAAAGGGGACCCTCTCCTTTTTATCTCCATGTTTGCAGTAGAGCATAGCTTTCTTTAAATTATCATCTAAAAATACCTTAAAAATAACAAGAATAAGAACAAGGAAATAAAGAAAAAAAAACACACACCAGAAAACCAACACGATAAAAATCTCTGGGCAGGACATGAAATTGGTGGGCTGTGAGTAAGAAATGCGAGCAAGTCAGCAGGACCATTATCTACCTGTTTATTAAGTTTTCCAGTGTACTAGATTGATCTGAAAATAACAGAATGTTTATGAAGCATGAAGCGTTTCCTAAGCTTTCAATTAAAATGGAATAAAACAAAATGCAGGATGTGTGCGCATCGCAGAAAATCTCATTAGAACACTGGCCATCATGGGCAGGCATGGCTCTGTGACCACGTGCGGCTGTTTCAGCTCACTGCTCACTGGCTCAGGCCTGGCCCCAAATGTAAGTGCTACAGCTCTCTGCAACCCGGAAGAATATTTTACAGAGAATGATATAAGACAGCAACCTCTTAAGAAAAGGGGAGTACCATGACCTCCGTCCTATAATAAGCAAAAGGTAACTATACCCACAGCTTTTCTGTAAAATCCATGGTAAAAAATAGGAGTAGGGGCCGGGCGGTGGTGGTGCACGCCTTTAATCCCAGCACTCGGGAGGCAGAGCCAGGCGGATCTCTGTGAGTTCGAGGCCAGCCTGGGTTACCAAGTGAGTCCAGGAAAGGCGCAAAGCTACACAGAGAAACCCTGTCTCGAAAAACAAAACAAAAAACAAAAAAAAAAAAAAAAAATTGGAGTAGGACACACAGGTCAGAAAACAATATATTAAAGCCGTTGTTTCCTTTGCATCTACATTTTTGTAATCTATTTTAACGAGGGGCTTGAACTCGGGGAAGGGAGGGACGGACAGAAGGAGCTGTAAATGAAGGAAGAGGAGCAAATAGTAAACTTGAGAATGAAACAGAAACACTGTCACATGCCTAACAGGTCAAGGCTGAGTGACATTGATCAAACCATAAGTAGAGTGTGTATGTAGAAGCAGGGAAGCTCCTCCCTCCTCAAAAGCCAGACAAGAGGAAGAGAGCAGAGCTCTCAGTGTGTGAGGTCCAGAGGCTGGTGTTTGATTTTTTTTTTCCTTTAATGAATTCAAGGTAAAATAGCTTGAAAACAATTAAAATGACAGTTCTCTGATGATTGCCTACTTTTAAATCTTTAAAAATTTTATAAATACACACACACACACACACACACAC
>CABHPR010140407.1:30157-45722 GCA_902168415.1 Peromyscus melanophrys | reverse complement strand
TTTTTTTTTGCTCAGTAGGAGGTCCAGATTACAAATATTCTAGACACTTAATAAGGAGCACATGTCTAAGAGCAAGGGCTGTGGTATTGCAGTGGTAGATGGGATGAAGCAGAGAAGAAACCCTACAGGAAGACAGTACTCACAGTGCTGATGAACTGTATCAATGAGCAGACTGATCTAGCAATAGGCACACTAAATCATAGCTTCCTATGTCCCGATCTCTCAGATGTCAGTTCAGGGATTTCTAAGTTCTATCAAAAGATAAATTCATCAATCACCCTCTTCCTATTTCCACATTGGAAATTACTACCATTTCAAGTCCAGATCATATAGTATTCTAAAGCATGAAGGTAATATAGGAAATAACATGGTTAGGTTCAGAGTAAATTAAAAGTAGCAAAATTGGTTTGAAGTGTTCTGAAAAGATGTACCTATGTCTCATTAACACAAGTGAAAAATACCACAAGTAAAAATGAGTATCTTGAAGAATCTTGAAAATGTAACATAATGATCTATTCCAAGAGTGGGTTGGTTCAAGAACAGTCAATTGAGAAAGAGTAGAATTAGAAGCAAATTTACTGGATCTGAAGAGACGGCTTAGCAGCTGAGGGCACTTGATGCTCTTGCAGATGATTTGGTTCAATTCCCAACACCCACATGTTAAATCACAACCTTCTGGAAATCCAGTTCTAAGGGTTCCAATGCCCCTTTCTGGCCTCTGCAGGCACCAGGCATGCACATGGTGCACATACATACATGCATGCAAAACACTTATACACATTAAAAATTGTAATACTTAAAAAAAGCAGATTTACACATGGCTTAGCTTTAATTATTAAAAAATATTATTTTTATTTTGAGTGTTTTTGCTTACATATATGTCTGTGCACTACATGTGTGTCTAGTGGCCTTGGAGGCCAGAAGAGGCATTGGGTCCCTCTAGAACTGGAGTTACAGACAGTTGTGAGCTACCATGAAGGTTCTGGAAATTGAACCCAGGTCGTCAGGATGAACCCAGCTCTCCCAAGCTTAGACTTTTTAAGGGCACAACATACTCTCTCCTGTTTTTGGATGCCCTAAAATTACCGTCTGACTCAACTATTCAGATTTTGTGATCCAGGGAGCCTATGTATTTGTTTATATTCTTATTCTAATTGGCTGATTACATACATTGCTTTCCCGTGTTCCTTATACACTCCATAGTCAGGAGGCAGGACATATATACACATCACCCAATGCTCTCCACAGTCAAGTGTAACCAACAGTTTCAGAGTTGTCTGAAACTTAAGGGCTTCCCATGTGTGCTTCAAGACTTTTCAGATATTAGGATGGAGAAAGTCCTGAGCTAGCTGGTCACTCTCTTGGTGACAATGATGGCAGACTTCAAAGCTAGAAGGCATTTAACCAATGGCTGTGGAACAGGATTTTTCTACACTTATAAATAATAAAGGGGAAAATGGAATTCATATCCCACATCTCACCTTTGGTTCTGTTTTTGTCTTTTTAAAAAAAAATCTCTTTTTTTCCATATTCATAGAACACAGTGATTTTTTTTTGAAAATAAAATTACTGGTCAGAAGAATAAAAAAGGATGAAAATGGAGAAAATGAAAGACAACCAAGAGGGCCACAGATAAGATACTCAATGGGGGATCCACCGTACGGAGGAGAACAAAGGCAGGGAGACATATGTCAATTAGGAGCAGCCTTAAAGCTCCTGGGCAAAGCTTCAGGACCCAAGCCCTCCCCGTCTCATGTCAGTTACAATCGGAATAGGTAAACAAAGCAATCTCTATCTGACACAAACTTAGTACAAGAACATTTTATCTCTTTCCTACAACTCTTGAAAGATAGAATCTAGCAAATATAAAATAGATCTATTTGATGGCCAGAAGATTCCAGAAACTGTTCGCAAATTATCATTGGATGTTCTCTTACCATATTGCTTAGAAAATCTAACCAATTATTTCAAGACCCATCCTTCTGTTCTCTTTTCTTCTACCCTGCCCCAACTCTCAGCCTTCTGTGGGCAACAAACATTCCTATATCTTTCACTTCATCTGAATAGTCTTTGTATCTCTTGGTAGTTCTCAACCACAGCTGCATTACATTACCAGAGCTTTATTTATTTGTGTGCAGATGTATGTACCTATACATGTGTGCACATACAGGTGTGTACCTACACATGTGTGCACATACAGGTGGAGGACAGAGGTTAAACTCTGGTATTATGCCTCAGGAGCCATTCGCTTTGTTTTTTGAAAAATACACAGGGTCTTTCATTGACCTGGGACTCGTAGGGTAGTATAGGCTAGTTGACCAGGGAGCCTTAGGGATCTACCTGTCTCTGCCTCCACACGTTTGCCATCACACCTGTTTTTTAAATTTTTAAAAACATGGGTTCTGGGGATCAAACTCGTGTCTTCATGCTTGCAGAGAAAGCAGTTTACCAACCGAGTCATCTCCCCAGCTGTGGAGGTGGTTTTTAGAGCATACGGACATGTGGGCCCCACCCCAGGACAATAAAAAGAGAATATCTAGGGAGGAAGCCCAGAAATGGCTCACTGTGTAGCCCAGGCTGGTTTCAAACCCGCAACCCTGCCTCAGGCTCCCAAGTGCTGGAATTAGAGGCACCTGCCACTACATTTGACTCCACTGGGAGTTTTAAGTGAAATACTTGCTACGGATTCCAATATACAACTACATTAAAAATCAGAGGCAAATGCAAACTGACTGGTTTCCAAGTGGGTTACTCTTCCACAGCCTGGCCTTGGATTCCTGGTCTCAAGTGATCCTTCTCCTTCAGTTTTTCATGTAGCTGACACTGTAGACAGGTACTATCATGCCTGGCTTAAATATATGCAATTCAATACCACCTGAAGACTACTCCCTCTCCATCTCTTTCAGAAAACTCCTCCTTCCTGAGGCTTAGCCATTGGGCTAGACCTCATTCTCTTTCTTCCTCTATGAGAGCACCACTCTCTCCAAACCTCAGAATTCAGGACCCAACACCTGATACGTAAGATCTCCACTCAAATTCCTGTCATTATTCAGTCTCAGTTCCAAATTGGCGCAGAAAATCCAGGGAACACCTTCAATTTCTTCACCCAGTGACCTTCCCATTCCACCTCAGCCACCATTTCCTCCCTCCCTACAGTGACTCCCTCAGTAATATCCTAGATTTTTCATCATGGAAACACCATCACCCAACACACATCAAATCAAGCATCTTTCTGTGACCTATTATTCCTCCCAATTTACTTGCTTATTATCTTTTTACTGTAATTGCTTTGGACCTCACAGAACCTCGGCCCATTAATCCCCTCTTCCATGGATCCCTTCTTGCTTTCCCTTCCCCTTTCCTCAAACAGATGTCATCATCAGAGTCTATGGCAACAATCCACAATTGCCTTACCTCTGGTCTCCCACAGCACCTATCTGGCTAAATTCCAACCCACAAAAGTCCAACTACTTGCCTTCTCTGTACTTCTACCAGAGCAACCAGAGGAAATCAGCATACAAGTACACATACATATTGTGCTGGCTAGATTTTTTTTTTTGGTTTTTTTTTTTTCGAGGCAGGGTTTCTCTGTGTAGCTTTGCGCCTTTCCTGGAACTCACTTGGTAGCCCAGGCGGGCCTCGAACTCACAGAGATCCGCCTGCCTCTGCCTCTCGAGTGCTGGGATTAAAGGCGTGCGCCACCACCGCCCGGCAGTGCTGGCTAGATTTATGTCAACTTGACACAAATTATAGTCATCTGAGAGGAGGAAACCTCGATTGAGAGAATGTCTCCATAAGATCTGGCTGTGGGCCAGCCAGTAGAGCATTTTCTTAATTAGTGATTGAAGGGGGAGCAAGCCATGATGAGCAAGCCAGTTAGCAGCACCCCTCAATGGCCTCTGCATCAGTGCCTGCCTCCAGGTTCCTGCCCTGTTTGAGTTCCTGTCCTGACTTCCTTTGGTGATGAACAGTAACATGAAAACATAAGCCAAGCAAACCTTTTCCCCCGACAAACTTTCTTTTTGGTTATGGTGGTCCACCAAAGCAATATACACCTGAACTGAGACACATATACATTCAGATTTGTTATCATAATAAAATTTTGATCACCAACCTCAAAGGGACCCTCTAGCCTAGAAAGCAATTGTTTCCCATAGTTAACTAGTTTCCTAATATTATCTGGACTAACTATTTCACATCTTCCCATGTATTCTCAGATTGTGGACCAACTCTTTCTCATGTCCTCCCACCTCAGCAGGTTGCTTCACCTAGACTTCAAAGAATGAGAACCCACCTGTTTGTACTCATGTCTTCTCCTATCTGATCCAAAGAAGACCCCTTCCACTAAGATCCCAATCACTCCTCACATATCCCCCAGTCTTCTCAGGAATTGTACTTACTAATATTCTTTGGGTAGATGTTCTCCATTCCAAATTTACAAAAATACTCATCCAGTTTGTCTACTATGGACATTAGTTGTTATTACTTTTTTGAAGTGGCTCCTCCTATATGTAACTTTGAAGAAACAGAATTCTTTGAATTAACTCAAATTATTTTCTCATTCTATAGAGCACTATCCCCAATTTTCTGTGATGATGTGCATGCTCTAGAGCCGGGCTCCCCAGTAATGACACATATGGCTAGTGAGCGCTTGGGAAGTTTGTACTGAAATGGAGCAGGAACTTTAAATTTTACTTCTAATTCATGTAAGGTATGTGCATTAGACCTCACTGTGTGCACAGCACAACTCTCGATACAATCACATCATTTCTCACGTGCTAGTGGTTTAGACTTCACTTCTGAGTGACATCCGTTTGGCTGCCCATTTGTCATCCACACACAAGTGTCGCAGAGAAATCTCAGTCGAACATGGCAAACACTGCATTCACTGTTACTGTAAGTCTAGCCACAAACCCTTGGTGGGGGCACTCAAAAGCCCCAGGGGTAAACCTACTGCTATTACTCTGCTAAATAGACACAGTATCAACCTCCCTCAAAGCTCTCACTCAGCCTTTATCCCAAAGTTTGTGCAGTGGATAGTGCTTAAGGAAGAAACTCACAACTTGTCAAAATGCAAAGGGTAAGTGTCAGTGGCATGCTTGGCCACAAATGGGGCTTCTATATCACACGCCTTTTCCAAGGCTCAGGAACCATCTAAGGAGAGGACAGAAGGACAGTAAGAGCCAGAGGCTGAGGAAGATGGAAACAAAACTGTCTTCCTGACATGACAGGATCACACTGCACTCGAGCTCACAGCAGCTGTGAGTATGTGCACAGCACCTGCCCCAAATCAGCCAATCAACATTCTAGCATCAAATGTAAAGGAGTTCATGAGCCCTTACTCCTAACTGAAGAGCTATGGACAGCTGATGGCTTCAAGGGGAGGGAGAGTCAGTTTTCTTTAAGAGTGTGGCTCCTGGTAGGTTAACCACCCTGTAGTGGATGACTCCATGCCCAGGAGTAGGTAAAAACAATCAAAATGTATTATATAAAATTCTCAAACAAAATCTATTTTAAAAGATGAATTCTTTTTTTTTTTTTTTTTTTTTGGTTTTTCGAGACAGGGTTTCTCTGTGTAGCTTTGCGCCTTTCCTGGATCCTGCTCTGTAGACCAGGCTGGCCTCAAACTCACAGAGATCCGCCTGGCTCTGCCTCCCAAGTGCTGGGATTAAAGGCGTGCGCCACCACCGCCCGGCAAAAGATGAATTCTTGACGGTCCTCTCAAAGGAAAACTCATTCTATCTCCAATGTAGTTATGCGAATGGGCATCATCATCTAGGTTCAGGTTAGAAAGTCTGTATTCATCCTTGACACTTCTCTTCCTCCCACTCCCCACACCCAAGCCAATTCTTCTTGATCTCACCTCCAAATTCATGTATCGAATCTGCTCACTGCTCTCCATTTCTATCACCACCATACTCTCCAGCATATGCAACCAAAGCAGCCTCCGAAGAGGTCTTTCTGCTTCCAGGCAAATGATGCTATATCAGCATAAAGTCCTTAACTTCTCATTTTAAAATCTAAAAATGCAGATTCAACACTGTGGCTTACAAGATTCTACTGGATGGGGCCATAGCCCCTCTTACCTTGGTGCTCAAGCCCTATTCCAGGCACCCTAGCTTTTATTTCCCAGAAAATGTCAGGGTACTTCTAAATTTGGAGTCTCTTGACCCCCTTTATCTGGAATATTCTTTCCCCCTCCAGTTGTTACCTGTCTCTTAGTTCCTCTGTTCCCAATCAAAATGTCTCTTCTTTGTAAGTGCCTTGCCCGAATACACTGCCCAACTTAGTAAGCCTTCTTGCTTTTCCTTGTGTTTTTAGAGAGTGGCATAGTGCATACACCCAAAATGTACTCAGATGTTTACTGAATAAATCTGTGAATTATAGGCATCTCTGTGGCTCTAGCAACAAAACTCACAGAAGGAAAAAAACCAAAGCAACAGCAGGACTATTATCTCTGTTGTGCTTGGATGATTCTGTGGGATTTACAACCAGGTTTGACAAATAGAAGGCACTCAACAAATATTTGTGGAATAAGGAATAGACTAGGTAGGGTAATATTTAAAAATTAGCATAATAGAGTTCATCTAAAGGTCATAAAGATATAAAGGAAAGAAAAAGGGAAATAGATTCATCTCCATGAACAGGGAGAAAATTTAATAAAATTCAGCATATATTCACAATGTTGAAGAACAGCAAAAACTAAATGCCTTCTTTGCTGTTGGTTTTGTTTTTTTGGTAGGTGACAAGAGTTTTGCTAGGTGGCTCAGGCTGGTCTTGAACTTGCTATATAGCCCTAACCTTGAATTCATCACCATCTTGCTTACGTCTTCCAAGTATTCTGACTACTGGAACATGCCATGTCTGGTTTAAATGCAATTTCTTTCTTTCTTTCTTTCTTTTTTTTTTTTTTAAAAGATTCATTTATTATGTATACAGTGTTCTGCTTGCATGCCAGAAGAGGGCGCCAGATCTCATTACAGATGGTTGTGAGCCACCATGTGGTTGCTGGGAATTGAACTCTGGACCTCTGGAAGAGCAGTCAGTGCTCTCAACCGCTGAGCCATCTCTCCAGCCCTAAATGCAATTTCTTAATTTTGGAAAAAGAACCAGCAAGTCATTGAGCAAGAATGTCTTTAACTGGGAAATGCCACTTGAGGCATCTTCACTGAAACCCAGAGCCACACAAGGATTAACACCATTACTTAACATTGGTCCCCAAATTCTCATTGGTCCAGTAAGACATGAAAGACAGCAATGGCTGCAGCAATTAGAAATAAGGCAGAGTAGTTATTTGAAGATAATTAAGGTTATCTATCTACCAAAATGGAAAAAAAACAGCAAAAAATATTAAAAATAAATTAAGTGAAGTGGCTGGATAAAATATCCATGACTTATTAGTTGCTCTATATGTTAGTAATAAGCAACCAGAAGGTAACAGAAACCCCACCACAATATCAGCAAATCAAATCACCATGAAATTCTTAACCTAAAAATCTGATGTACATAAAGAAACTACATGGTTTTACAGAGAGCTATAAAAGAGGACCCAAACATAGAGATGCATTATGTCCCCTCAAGATGATTTAATTTTATAAAGAAACTAATTTAATAAAACTATGACAAAATAGCTATGGTGAACTATTGGTTATTAAAATAATGTTTAAACAACCAGGCATGGTGGAGTAAGACATTAATGCCAGCACTGGGTAGAGGGTCAGTATCATCTCTGATTAGAGTTTGACGCTAACCTAGCATATATAGAACTCTGTCTCAAACGAACAACAACAACAACAACAACAGCAGCAACATTGTGTTTAAAATGTTGTGAAATGACATAGTGGAAATGTCATGGTAAAGTGGTAAGTGAAAATCCATAATAAAAACTGTCAATAAAGCAGTAGGGGTAAAGCTCAGTTCCTCTGGGGTCAAAGCTCAGCACGAGAACCCTCCCACAAAAACTATGTAGGAGGATTCCAATTATATGGAAATAAAATCTAAAAGAGTAGGAAACACTTATAAATGTTAGCTACAGTATAACTTCAAGATTATACAATAATTTTCAAAGATTTTATATTGAATTATGTGTGTACATTTGTGCACATAGAGTGCAGGTGTCTGTGGAGTCTAGAAGAGGGCACTGGATCCCTTGGAGTTGGAGTTACAGGCAGTTGTGAGCCACCTGAAGTGGGTGCTGGGAACTGAACCTGGGTCCTCTTCAAGTGCACTACTTACTCTTAATTGCTGAGCCTTCTCTCCCATTCTACCTAATAATTTTAATTTGATTCTTCAAAACCTTTGTATGGTCACAAATTATACATAATCAAGATGTATTAACTTTATAACCAGAAGGACTATTTTTAAGATGTTTACTAGGAGTATCTAGACAATATATATTTACACTAAAATCAGTCTTGCCCATTAACAAAGGGTACTATTTTCTAGGCCTTGAGCTCAGATTGTCAGTCTTGTACAGGAAGTGCTTTTACTCACTGAGACTTTCTCCCTGACTCTATATTCCTTAACAACAACAACAACAAAGACAACAATAACAAAACAAAAACAAAAAACCCTGTTTTGATGACAGGAAGGGTTTCATGTACCCCAGGCTACCTCGGGAACTCACTATGTAACTAAGGATAGACTTGAAATCCTGATCCTCCTGTCTGCACTTCAAGCACTGAGGTTACAGATGTGCACCACCACACCCGGTTTCTGTCGCGCTGGGGATGGAACCAGGGCTTTTTGGATGCTAGGCAAACATTCTATCAACTGAGCTACATCTCCAACCTGGTGCTGTTTTTGCCTTCTCTTGTCTAGTTACACTGAAACACAGATTCTGAGTTATTTTCTCTTTAGGATACCTGCAACAGAAGCTAGCAGCTAGGTTTACATAGCATGTTAGGACTAGCCTTTAAGATATCCATCTCCTATGATTAAAGAAAGGAATAATGAACCCCAACTAGAAAACCATTCAGTACAAATTAATAGCGCCAAGGGCACAGACTGTCTCCAAACAAAATTCTGTGCGACCTGTAGCCCCAAGCTAAATGGCAAGTTCTGCTTATCCAAGGACTCAAGCAAGAGATAAGGCAAACCATTTGATTTAGATTTATGTGGTCAGATACACTTTCCATAGCAACCACACAGTAGTCACAGTAGCAATCAAGTGCCCCCATTTTCTCCTCTCCAGAGCACAGTACAATTAGATGATAAACAAAGAACATCTTGCACAGAAAGTCAGTGATTTGCATCAAACTGATAAAAATGAAAGCACAGAAACAGCAAAAAGAAGACCATGTTCCCTTTGATGAATGGAGGCCTTGAGGGAACAGGCTTTAAGTAGGACACAAATTATTTCAACAAAGAAAAGAGAATGTTCAAACAAGTAATTTAATGGACTCTGTGCCTTTCAACATAATATAAGGAACAGGGGAAAATATTGTGAATTTGCACAAAAACATAAAAAGAAGGTGGGAGAAAAGGCTCCAGTATAATAGTAGTCGAAAGATGAACATTTATTCAGCCACAAAGAAAACCAGAATCGTGACATTTGCAGGAAAATGGGTGGAGCCAAATTACAATGACAGTGTTAACGAAGTATCTCAGCCTCAGACAAATGCTGCATGTTTTCCTTCATCTGCAGAGCCTAAATTTTAATATGTTTACAGGTGCATCTGTATGTGTGTGGGGGTACAGGTTATGAGACTGGAAAGGGGATCATGAGAGAGATCTTAAGGGAAAGTGGGGGAGAGGCAAACAGGGTAAAAGAATATATGTGACATGCAGGCAGAAGGAGGATCAGTGAGGTGAAGAAAGGGGCCAAGAGGAAGGAGGCAGGCTGGTGTGGGAGGAAAATCAATAAAACCAAAGTATGTTTCGATGACATTTATTACTTTGTATGCTAACAACAACAACAACAACAACAACACCACCAACAACAACAACAAAAGAAAAGGCAACTAATGACTATCGAGAGGGGGAGAATTAGCCTCACCCAGGGATGAGCCCCTAATTTGTTATCCAATAAAAAGTGGTCACCTCTGAAACCATATACACACAAACAATAGAAACATATCCAGCAGGTTGTATTTATATATTTATGCATGCATATACATATGTAACAATAATAATAAAAAAGAAGCTATCAATTTGAGAGTAGGGGCCCATGGAAGAAATTGGAAGGAAAGGACTTCAGAGAGGCTGGGGGGTGGATAGAGAAGAAGGATAAGAACGTAATCATATTAAAAAAAAAAAACAAACTAATATGGCCGGGTAGATAGCTTAGTCAGTAAAGTGTCTGGCATTTAAGCATGAGGACCTGAGTTTGGTCTTCAGAGCCTACATAAAAAAGCTCAAAATGGCGGTGGATACTTGTAATCTATTTTGGGGAAGCAGAACTAGGTAGATTCCTGGTACTTCCTGGCCAGCCAGCCTAGGTTAATTGTTGAACTCAAAGCTGGTGAATCCGTCTCAAAAACAAAGGTGGTCAACATCTAAAAAATGCTACTTATTGTCGCTGACCCAAGGTTTCAACACAAACAAATGCACACACATGTACATGTACACACACATGCATGCTCATCTGTATACACACAAATATAAAACGCATGTGAACGTGGGCCCGTGTACACACACACACACACACACACACACACACACACACACACACACCAATAAAAAGAAAAAAAAAGACCTGTAAACCTTAAGTGCTTTAAGCATTTTTCTAGCTCTTTATAATTAATCAGTCCTACAGCAGTGATGCACTTGGTAGCGACAACACTTGCAGCTTCAAGTGGCTTAAAGCTCTTCAGCAGCAGAAGAGCTGATCACATTTCAGGTTTGTAAGGATTCTTAGCAGCTACCTGTGTTTTCTCAGGCTCAGATGGAATGGTGTTAAGAGAGGAGGATAATTTGTAGGGCAGCCTTAAGAAAATGGCAACTACAGAATGAGATGGCAAAATACAAGATATACCCCCGAAAGTTTCTTAAATATAGAGTAATAAAGTCAGCATATATAGAATGAAAATCAACTCCATTCAGAAAGATACTCACTGTTTGAAGCAATATCAATCAAAAGAGTTTCTTCTGCTTCTAAGGGGAGGAAAAAAACACAACAGAATCACAGAGGAGAAGAAAACTACTCATTACCACCAAAATACCATTTCATAACTAAATAAGAGTATCACTCAGTCACCTCTCCTGAGTCTTAGAACACATTAAAGAATTCTTTGTTTTTGTTTGGCATATTTTGAAAAGGAATTTTAACAGGTCCAGGTTATAAAGACTATGTACAATTCAACTAAAAAAAAATTCTGATCAAGGACCCAACTGGAGCTCCTCCAAGAATAGTAAGGGACAGTGACTTAGTAGTATGGAACATGATAACATGTTCATGCAAGTGAAGGCAAGTGTAGCTCTCTGTGTTCTTTAGATCTTATAGAAAGCCAGGGAAGTGACTAGATGCCCCAGAACAGAATTATTCTCAGAATGATTCTCTCAACTCAGACACAGTCTCTGAAAATTTGTCAATGATCTCATTATCTCTGCTTTTGCCCTAAGAGTAGAGTATACTTAAAGTTCTTTTCTCTTAGGCTTCAGTGAATGTCTGTGGGTAAAAGCTATCATACCCAATAAGAAGTTTCAGACTCTTACAGTACCATCTTAATTGGCGCACTATTCACAAGAGCCATCTACTGAAGTGATCACAGGCAGATGAATAAAGAAGATCTAGTGCATAACACACAGTGGAATACTATTTAAGGACAAAAAGAATGAAATCCAGTCCTTTGGGCCATTGGATGGAACTGAAGGACATTATGAAATAAACCAGTCACAGAAGGACAAATATTGCATGTTCTCACTTACACGTGGAAGTTTAAAAAAGTGATCTCATAGAAGCACAGAGTAGAAGCAATAGAGACTAGGATTGAGTAGTGGGTGAAGGGATCACGAGAGTGAATAATGGATATCAAATTACAGTTAGACAGGAGGATTAAGTTCTAGTGTTCCATGGTGTAGCAGGATAACTACAGTATATCACACATTGTTACAGATCTTAGAATAACTAGATGACTTTGAGGGTTCCCAATAGAAAGAAACGTTATTACTTCAATTTGATCATAACATGTTTCAAACTGTTACACTGTACTCCCTATAATATGCAGAGAAGTTATGTGTCAATGGGGGAAAAAAAGAAGACAGCACAAGCTGTTTGAAAGTTTAGAGTTCTCTTTTCTCTCGTTGGTTTTCCTGAACTTCCTTTTTTTGCTCCAGTATCTGAACTTAACCTATCTTTTCCTCTGAGACTTCCCTAGATTTGAGTACAGGCTATTGCCTCAGAGCTGACCCTTGGTTCTGAGAGTTGGAATCAACCAGGACCTCTGTTGATCAGATGGGAAGCCACACATTTTTCTAGCTCCTTTACCATACTAGATTCAACACCAGGGTCTACTATTCAGGTGCAAAAAAGCAATTAGTAAGCAACTAGTTGTCTAATAGCAGAATGTAGTCTCACTACTATTTGTGCAGGGTGACTGGTGTAAGTAGGAAATGAAGACACAGTCCATATTCACCATTGTTCTGTAGCACCCTTTAGTTCCACAAAACTGAGTGATTAGTTTTCCAAATAGAAACACAAGTCAGGAAATGGAAAGGAAGTGAAAACTCAAGGGCAGAACATTTCAATTTGTCATGGGGGAAACAATGGCATACATGTTTTCCACTGCAACATAGCAACTGGCCATCTACTTCTTATTAAAAATAATAGAAATGAGCTGGGCAGTGGTGGTGCATGCCTTTAATCCTAGCACTCGGGAGGCAGAGCCAGGTGGATCTCTGTGGATTCGAGGCCTGCCTGTTCTAAGAGTGAGATCCAGGACAGGTACCAAAACTACACGGAGAAACACTGTCTCGAAAAACCAATAATAATAATAATAATAATAATAATAATAATAATAATAATAATAATAATAGAAACGAGACCCTAGAAGTAGTAGAAAAGGCCAAAACCATGCTAGGACACCAAAACCTTTGGCTCTTTTGTGTTAGGCTACCACTTAGAAAGTAAGGTGAGTGCAGTAACCTATTACAGCATGCAGGTGCCTTGTTTAGAATGTCTCCCACATGCAGCAGACTCAACAGCTGACTTGCTTTATGCCACACTGTAGACACTACTCCTGTAGGTATTTCAATTTACCCCCTCCTTTTTCTCTTCCTCCTTCCCCCTTTCCTCTCCTCTCCTTGCTCCTTCTGCTTTTTGTTGTTGTTGGAGAGAGGGTCTCACTACATGGTCAAGTCTAGCCTGGAACTCTTGCTTGGCCTCTAATTTACAACCCTGCTGCTTCAGCCTTCCTCCGGGATAACAGGTGTGAGCCACTATGGCCAGCTCAGTATTTTTTAGTTCTTAATACATACTGTGTTTTCCTTTCAGCATACTGTCTTAAAAGTCATACACACTTTACAGGGATAAATCCTGAGCAAATAATAAATATGTGGGAAGATTCATGTACAGAGATGTTCACTCCATTACTATTTATACCAGTGAACAGTAATCCAAATGTCAACCAGAGGGAATACTTAGATTATAAGCTATTCATAAAATTGAACAGCATATAGCCATCGACAGCATGGACAACACTCATAACACAGTAGCAAGTGGATGAGAAAAAAATGTTGAACAGGATGAGTCCTGCTTAAATGATGTGTTATGTGCACAGAGAAAAATAAATGCTAGGTGTCTCTAAAGGATGAGAATGTAGGTGACGTGTTTTCTTTGTGCATTGCTGCTCTTTCCAACCCTTTTACAGCATGCATGTTACTGTTGTGAAAAGATAAAGTTCAGTGCAGAAAGCACCCGTGCAAGGTGGGACTCAAGTTCTCAAGACTCTACACTGAATATAGAATGCTTCTCCCTGAAAGAAACACTGGACCTGGACCTTTGGGGGACAATATATTTGTTCTCTAGTAATCAGTTTCCTTTCTAGAGCAATGTGAAGTTGCAGAAGCAATACCTCCTAGACAGCTCTCCCAGGTTTTGAGTTTCATTGTAGCAAATGAAATAAGATTTTTCTATGCTCAGTCCTCAAATGTGAGGGCAGAAAGCCAAGTATTCCCTCCCCTGAGTTATGATTCACCAATGTCAAGGCTTAAGAACCAACATAACTGAGTATGAGACATTACAATCTGATACTTCATGTTGCCAAGGCAACTTAAATCTAGTACTTTGGAAACAAAGTGCCGAATGTGTGAATCCTTTACAATGAACAGAATGTTGGTTTAACCCAAGGTAGTCATTTAAATCCACGTATATGTCAGTCAGCATAAAAGATTACTTACACATATCTCCAACCCTACTCAGGGAAGCAGGTTATATATGTATCTTAAAATATAATTCTTCAGTATTTTAAACATAGCACTTATCTTTTCAATGGCAGGTTAGAAGTGTTAACTTTTTCTGGGAAGAGCAATATAATTCATTTTACATGCAGTGACAAATTTGAATATGTATGACATTATACACTGCATTAATGACCAAGGCGAAGTCTTATAAAACTAGCTAAGTCATTAAAGCAAGTACCTTGAACACATCTGAAGTGGCTATTTATAGGGATGATATCTTGAACATGCTGTTCCTTCCCATGCAACTGGATTATTAACCTAGAACATAGAAGAATGTATTAACGAATAGCTACTGAAAATGCCAAATCTTTAGCAACAAAACACCTGTTGTCTTGCTACACAAATATAATCTGTGTTTATTAGACTTGCTGCATTTAGTCCATTTGGTCTGAGCATCACGGTTGGTAGATGTTGCTCAAGGGCTAAAAGGATAATAGTGGTGATCAACATCTGAACATCCAAACTGGCTTACAGGCCTAAAGAATGTATAATAGTCTATTTCCTAAAAGAGCATGCATTGCAAGTTACACACCTTCATTGTATAAACATCAGACTGAAGAACTTGTAGCTTTAAGGGAACTCGTTGATGGCAGGGACCATGACTATCTTTTTGTCATAGTATTTCTAGTGCTTGGCCCAGAGCCTGGCAAGTCACAGACACTTATGTGCATTGAATCAATGAATCAGACAACTTGTTCATTAGCTTTTCACATTCGGTTTCATGTATTTGACCAAAGAAGGGTTCTGTCTCTTTCACACATAAATGTAGGTTGCTGGAGGAATAAGAACAGTCATTCCTGGAACTGTCAAAATAATACCAGCAACCGAAAAGGTAGCCAAAACCATAAGTGGGTTGCCTTCACACCCTTTGTGTATGTCCTCTGGTTTCTAACCTCAGGCTGGTATTTTTATGAAAACACAAATGAATTTGACCCGCAAGTATGAAGTGCAAGACTTCTAAATTCACGTATACTCACTCCTTACATTGTTGAGACAGGATTTCACTATTGTAGTTCTGGCTGGCCTATAACTCAGTATATAGCTCAGGCTGATCTCAAACTCATCATCTTCCTGCCCAGACTCCAAAGTACAGGGATTACAGATGAATACCAACATGTTGGGCTTTTTTTTTTTTTTTTTTTTTTTTTTTTTTTTTTTTTTTTTT